>CAUDNR010004142.1:50126-66125 GCA_958430865.1 Entrophospora sp. SA101 | reverse complement strand
AATAATAATAAATGGTCAATTCATTTAAGTAGCTACCATTCAATCCTATTTTGGCTTATCCATTTAAAAAAATCCACAATAATAATAATAATAAACGGTCAATTCTTTTAGTATCTACCATTCAATCCTATTTTTGGCTTATTCATTAATAATAATAAATGGTCAATTCGATTAATTATCTACCATTCAATCCTATTTTAGCTTATCAATCATTTAAAAAAACATAATAATAATAATAAATGGATTCGCTTAAGTATTAAGCAAATCCATTTTTGGCCTAAAAAAAATTAATAATTCTTGATTTAGTCAATCCATTTAAATAAAAAAAATACAAACTATAATAAATAAAAGAAGATTGTAAATGATTGTGTGAGTAAATTTTCAGTAAATTTACAAATTTACGCAAATAAATTTTAAAAAGAAAAATATCATATATTTTCCTTATCATTAATAACCATCAAATTCTAATTATAAGAGTAAATTATGGGCCAAGAATATAATTGGACTGACCATTGGGAAGTTTTTGAATGGTTCAAAACTTCAAGTAGTTTGCATCATTTGATTCTTTTAGTTCTTATTGAACTAAAAGATAGTTCAGAGAAATCTCGTCATATCTTAGAAGAGAGTTTAAAAGATCTGGAAGGCGAGACAGAAGAAATATTTGATAACGTACAAAAAAGTCCTAATGAATTTTTAAAAATAATTAGAAAATGTCGTAGCTGTATATTAACACCAAATGATGAAGGTTTAAAACAATCGCTTGTAAATGAAATCCTGCATCAAGAAAAGCTTCCTAATAGTTTGTTGCCTTATTTAATACAAATGACAGACTCCCAGCGAACAGTTTTAAGAACAATGGCACATCAAAATATTCAAGCAAGGGTTGCTTATATCAGAGCCATTTCGAAACCTCACTTAGATCAAATAGACTCTGAGGGCTATCACTATACTAGAAATCCTTATTACAGACAAGTAATGAATGAAAAAAATGAAATAAATGACAAATACAACGAATTATTGGCAAATAACAATGCTGGACGTTCAAATTCCGATCAAGGATCAAGTCACGATGATGAAGGTGAAGGAACTTTACAGAAAAAAGTTGGAAAAATGAATAAACAATTTGAACGTGAGCTTAAGCGAATAAATCAACAACTTTTAGAAAATATGGAGGTGGCACAGTTGATTTAACAACTCGAAAATTAGCAACCAGTGATACTTTATCAGAAGTTAGTGAACGAACAGGAGATTTCTGCGGATCAACTTATGTTGATGATGAATTTATTACTTTCTTAAAAAATGAACTAGGATCTAAAGCAATGAGTGATTTTAAAGAAAATCATTATGATGAGTATCAATATTTAATTCATCATTTCTTTTGTCCAGAAATAAAGTTTGGGTTTGATGGTGATAGTTTTGATGCAACAGACTTGGACATTGGAAGATTCTGTCCAGCGCTTAAGGATTATATAACCAAAGATATTAGTGATAAATTGAGAAAAGGTGAAATGTTAATTAATAAGAACATGTAAACTATTATGAGTTTCATTAATAAGTTAACAAATAATTATACTTTTTATAACAGAGGACTGGTTACTAGAGATTACTTATGAAGATGTTCTTGCAATGTTTGATCCAGTAATAAACCGAATTATTCGTTTAATCCGTAATCAATTAACAGCTTCAAAAGAAAAATGTTCTGCTTTATTTTTGGCTGGAGGTTTTTCAGAATCTCCATATCTTATCTCAAAAATAAAGAATGCATTTGGTTCTACAGGTATTTTGCAGAAATAATCGAGACTACATTTGTTTGTATTTGGTTATTAATAATTGATTATATTAATATGTAATTTTTTTTAAGTATCAATTATTTCCGTGCCTCAAAATCCAATATCTGCTGTTGTACGTGGAGGTGAATATAATTTATTTATTTTTAAAATATTCTGGATTTAGGTTCTATAATGAACTAACTAACACACAATTTAAACAGGGGTTATCTATGGTTTAAACACAAAGGCTATTGCAACACGTCAATTGACATTGAATTATGGTATGCTTGTTTATTTTTTAAAATTCATTAATTTATATAACATATATATATGTTAATATACATATATCATATAGGTGTGCGTGTATATTCAGAGTGGGTAACTGGAGATCCAATAGAAAGAAAAACAGAAGATGACCATATTTACAAATTTGATTGTTTAGCAAAACGTGGAATAGAATATTCACCTACTCAAGGTTTTCCCGGAACATATTATCCTGTTTACGCTCATCAAAAAGGTATAGAATTCGAGGTATATGCTACACCAAGAAATAATCAAAAATTTTGTGATGAACCTGGTATGGAATTGATTGGAAAATTGTATATTAAATTACCTGATGAGTATTCAGTCGATAGACCTGTGGAATTTACTTTGATGTTTGGAGAACTACTTATCAATGCAACTGCACGGTGCAAAAAATCCGGAACACTTTGTAAAGCTACATTTGAATATACTAAACCTGGAGCCTATGGAGTATCTTCTAATAAATAGCTGCTGTTATGAAATTTTGCGTAAAATTTAACAGAGATTCACGGAAATTATAAATTTTTTTTGAAACGATTGTTTTTTGAAGAATCTTCACAGTTATTACAATTTTCTTTAACCTTAATTGTAATTGAGGTGTAAATATATCATTTTTATCACTTGGTAAAATTGATATTTTATTCATTTTAAATATTTTTCATATTATCAATAAAAATAAAAAGGTTAATTGTGGGTTAAATCTCAATTTTTCTTACTAATTAATAATGTCTTCATAAAAACATAAACTTCAACTTATTGCTATTGGTAAACTCGTTCCAACATTCATTATGGTCCATTCACTGTAAAACTGGATTTTTGATAATCGAAAAATGCCTGAAGGAGAAAAACAAAACATGCATATTATTCGTGTTGTTAGTGGAAATAACAATACTAGGTCAGGCCATGTTTGTTTGGAATAAAAATTATTATTTATAAATAAAATAAATATATTATTACCCATTCTTTTTTTATTTATTTATTTACGTGCAAAAAACAATTGAACAAAATGTAGATTTAATCAAAATCATAAAAAACAAGCAGTTAAGAATGCTAATATGGATAATTAATGTAAAAAAAATAATATTAATATTTAATTCCACATGTATAATGTTTTTAACAATAAATTTAATTGATAATCCATGATTTTTGAATTCATTAAACCTTTACCTCTAAGAATATTTATTATAGAGTCCACTCACACTCTCTAATAATAACGGATCCTCTGTAACATACTAAGATTTTATATCAATATTGATATTAATATTAAGCCCGACCTATATGTCCAATATTAATATATATTAATTAATTATTATTGTTGATAACGGACTATCTATAATAAACATTTTTTTCCTAGTTATATTAATACTAATACTAATACTAAGTCAAATGGTCTATTATATATAGAGTGAACTGTATATAGAAAAAAAAAGAATTTTTTATTATTGTAAATGCAATTAAGATTCAATAATAATAAAACTATTGCTATTATTTTCTCTTGGTAAAAACGAACGTTACATATAAAAAACAAATTTTCTATATAAAAATTCCAACAATCCACGAGTGCTAAAGAGTAAATTTTTTTCTTTGCTTAAGTAAAGGAACAAAAGTATATATAGTACAATTTTTCATGCAAAGGTACATTGGTCATTTTTGTGTCAATTTTCCTCCGCTGATCACTATGTAATAGTAAGACTCCGATTTATTCGCGGATCGTCAATTAATAATGCATCAAAGTCCTCACTTTAGCAAGTAAAAATAAAACAGTTGGAAAGTCAAGATTCAAAGAACGATTATAATCACATGATATTAATGTTAAAATATAATTTCGTAGTGGCAAAATTGATGCGAGTAAATAACAAGGAATTTCTTAACAAACTGGCAAATTTGATCATTTAAAGAATAGTAAAATCTGATTTTTTATTTTTGCTAATGAATTTATTTATTTGATAATAAAAATTAAATAAAAATAATTAATAAACTAATTTATTAATTAAAAAAACATTCTATAACCACCCTTGCGCCCACCCTCTGGTTTTTTTTCGAATCGTAACTTGAGATTTGTAATAAATTTCAGTTTCTTTTCCTTTTGATAATATACAAGGAAAATAACACAATTCTACTCCAAAATTATTTATATTGTTGGTCTCCCATGTTCCTTCCATGAAATTGGTATCGACAGCATCCCCCGGTTTATACCATTCAATATTTACTACAGGCTCCTGAATTTTCAAACGAAACCACAGTTTAATACCAGTACGGACCAGTTCATCAGCATTCTTGTAGATATTCTTTTTTCTGTCTTCATCTAGAATTTCACGATATTTGTTCATTTCATTCATAATATCATCTCTGATTGAATTAATAAATTTATCATTAGAATTGTTGAATCCACGCAATGCAAGTGCCTCATATATTTGTTGTCGAATTTTGATAGGAGTCATCTTGGTAACATGATCATCCCCATCTTTTGTTTGAGATAGGTCGGTGGTCCATTTAATCATAGAATTAGTATAATCCATAATTGCTGCTTCCAAATAATTGAAATTTCCGTTTTTGTCTCTGTCTGTTATTTTTTCTATCGCAGAAAGTATTATATCAATTACTATACTTTGAAGGATGAATCCCAAAACATCCTTAAAAGTATCTTCATTTTTTTTAAACCTATATTTTAATAATAAATCATTTGCTGCTTGCTCTTTGATTTTTATGTGTCTTCCTTTGACTTTAATAAAATTCTCTACTAATTTTTTAAATTTAGTGATATCACTTTTTAATTGAAGAGAATTATTTGGGGATTCATCACTCAATCGAACATTAGTAGCATCCCCGAGTGCAGCTTCTAAATTTAAAGCTTTTTTCTCAGTATTCGTTAATTGATTTTTAATATTTTCTAATTCTTTTTTATAAAAGTTGTTTTCTTTGAATAAACGGTCACATTCAAAATCAAGTGATTTTAAATTTTGCGTATTTTCTAAAATTTGAGCATTTGTTTTCTTGTTTTTTTCTAAATTTTGGGCATTTATTTGCGTATTGGTTAAAATAAGGGTATTTATTTTCTTATTTTCTTTCACACTTTCTAAAATCTGAGCATTTGATTGCGTATTTTTGTCATTTATTTTCATATTTTCTTTCATATCTTCTAAAATCCGAGTATTTATTTCCATATTTTCTAAAAGTTGTTGATTTATTCGCTTAAGCTCACGTTCAAATTGTTTATTCATTTTTCCAACTTTTTTCTGTAAAGTTCCTTCACCTTCATCATCGTGACTTGATCCTTGATCGGAATTTGAACGTCCAGCATTGTTATTTGCCAATAATTCGTTGTATTTGTCATTTATTTCATTTTTTTCATTCATTACTTGTCTGTAATAAGGATTTCTAGTATAGTGATAGCCCTCAGAGTCTATTTGATCTAAGTGAGGTTTCGAAATGGCTCTGATATAAGCAACCCTTGCTTGAATATTTTGATGTGCCATTGTTCTTAAAACTGTTCGCTGGGAGTCTGTCATTTGTATTAAATAAGGCAACAAACTATTAGGAAGCTTTTCTTGATGCAGGATTTCATTTACAAGCGATTGTTTTAAACCTTCATCATTTGGTGTTAATATACAGCTACGACATTTTCTAATTATTTTTAAAAATTCATTAGGACTTTTTTGTACGTTATCAAATATTTCTTCTGTCTCGCCTTCCAGATCTTTTAAACTCTCTTCTAAGATATGACGAGATTTCTCTGAACTATCTTTTAGTTCAATAAGAACTAAAAGAATCAAATGATGCAAACTACTTGAAGTTTTGAACCATTCAAAAACTTCCCAATGGTCAGTCCAATTATATTCTTGGCCCATAATTTACTCTTATAATTAGAATTTGATGGTTATTAATGATAAGGAAAATATATGATATTTTTCTTTTTAAAATTTATTTGCGTAAATTTGTAAATTTACTGAAAATTTACTCACACAATCATTTACAATCTTCTTTTATTTATTATAGTTTGTATTTTTTTTATTTAAATGGATTGACTAAATCAAGAATTATTAATTTTTTTTAGGCCAAAAATGGATTTGCTTAATACTTAAGCGAATCCATTTATTATTATTATTATGTTTTTTTAAATGATTGATAAGCTAAAATAGGATTGAATGGTAGATAATTAATCGAATTGACCATTTATTATTATTAATGAATAAGCCAAAAATAGGATTGAATGGTAGATACTAAAAGAATTGACCGTTTATTATTATTATTATTGTGGATTTTTTTAAATGGATAAGCCAAAATAGGATTGAATGGTAGCTACTTAAATGAATTGACCATTTATTATTATTACAGATTTTTTTAAATGATTGATAAGCCAAAATGTGATTGAATGGTAATAGTAACAACTTTAAACGGATTGACCATTTAAATTTAAAATTGAACAACCATTTCCGTTTTTGAATTAATTGATATTAATAAAGGTGGTTTATTAGACTTTATAAATTATTCTTGTATTTTTTATTTTTTTTTTAGATCAAAGAAAAAAAAAGAAAATTTATACAAAGATGAGCCATCCTGTAGTAGTTGCTATTGGTATTTAATCAAAAGATGAATGTATGAAATTAATTTTGTTTTATCTAAAAAACTTATTCTTTGTAAATTTTAGATTTTGGAACGACTTATTCCGGTTAGTAAATTAGCAAACATGAATTTAGGTTTAGCAGCAATAAAATAAAATCGTGGACTATAATTTAATTCTTAATTTTTCAGGTTTCGCTTATGCTCACATTGCCAGACCAGCAGACATTACTAGTCATGATTCATGGTAAACATATAATAACAAAAATTACTACTAATAACTAACAAAGCAGTATTTAAATATACATAAATATATTATTTTTGTACTTTTTGACAGGCCAGGTCAAAATAAGACACGATTCAAAGCTCCAAAAAATAATACAGTTTTACAATACGATAATTCATACGATAAAGTCATAGCATGGGGTTATCAAGCGTTGGCCCGAGAACCTAGGAGAAGAAGAAATAATGCAGTAGAACCCGTATCAAAACCTGTAGAATATTTTAAATTACTTCTTAAATATGACTCAAAAAGATCAGATAAAATACGCATGCCTGCAGGACTAGATTATCGTAAAGCAATTGCTGATTATCTAAAAGCCATGAAACCAGTTAATAGTTTTGAAATAATTCTATTCTCCATAAAACATAATTATATCATTTCATCTCATTAATTTTTTTGAACTTCAGTTAATTTCAGAAACTATTACAAAACGTTGGCCTACTGTAAGCTTTCCTAATCAAGTTAGATTAGTCTTTACAGTTCCAGCCGAGTGGTAAGGATTTAAACAGAGTCATGATAGTCATAATAATGATATTGATCTTGTATGAAATTACTAAATCTTTAGGGGTCCAGGGACTATCGGAGTATTACAAGAGTGTATATATGCCGCTGGTTATTTAGAAAATGAAAATTCAAATAATAATTTAGAATTTATTACAGAACGTAAGGAATCGTTGCATCTTAATCTTATATTCAAAATTAATTGACTTTAGTGTTGGTCACCTAAACTATTTCGAAGAGGCGAAAATCAAAACTAAAATTATATGTTATATGCCTAAAGCCAAAACTAGTTTTGACTTTCAACAGTTGCAAAACTCCATAGTTTTAGAAGTTAACACTAATTGACTTACATATTTTTATATATATATTTACCAGCTGAAGCAGTCGCACTGTATTGTATGGATAAATTGAATGAACATTTGTTGAAAGAAGGATGTAAATATATTTAAAGAAAATTTGATACCAGGTGTTTTCAACAGCTTTAATGATAATTTTGCTTTTATTATAATAATCAGCTACATTTATGGTAGTGGATTGTGGAGGTGGCACAGTGGATTTAACAACTCGAAAATTAGCAACCAGTGATACTTTATCAGAAGTTAGTGAACGAACAGGAGATTTCTGCGGATCAACTTATGTTGATGATGAATTTATTACTTTCTTAAAAAATGAACTAGGATCTAAAGCAATGAGTGATTTTAAAGAAAATCATTATGATGAGTATCAATATTTAATTCATCATTTCTTTTGTCCAGAAATAAAGTTTGGGTTTGATGGTGATAGTTTTGATGCAACAGACTTGGACATTGGAAGATTCTGTCCAGCGCTTAAGGATTATATAACCAAAGATATTAGTGATAAATTGAGAAAAGGTGAAATGTTAATTAATAAGAACATGTAAACTATTATGAGTTTCATTAATAAGTTAACAAATAATTATACTTTTTATAACAGAGGACTGGTTACTAGAGATTACTTATGAAGATGTTCTTGCAATGTTTGATCCAGTAATAAACCGAATTATTCGTTTAATCCGTAATCAATTAACAGCTTCAAAAGAAAAATGTTCTGCTTTATTTTTGGCTGGAGGTTTTTCAGAATCTCCATATCTTATCTCAAAAATAAAGAATGCATTTGGTTCTACAGGTATTTTGCAGAAATAATCGAGACTACATTTGTTTGTATTTGGTTATTAATAATTTATTATATGTAATTTTTTTTAAGTATCAATTATTTCCGTGCCTCAAAATCCAATATCTGCTGTTGTACGTGGAGGTGAATATAATTTATTTATTTTTAAAATATTCTGGATTTAGGTTCTATAATGAACTAACTAACACACAATTTAAACAGGGGTTATCTATGGTTTAAACACAAAGGCTATTGCAACACGTCAATTGACATTGAATTATGGTATGCTTGTTTATTTTTTAAAATTCATTAATTTATATAACATATATATATGTTAATATACATATATCATATAGGTGTGCGTGTATATTCAGAGTGGGTAACTGGAGATCCAATAGAAAGAAAAACAGAAGATGACCATATTTACAAATTTGATTGTTTAGCAAAACGTGGAATAGAATATTCACCTACTCAAGGTTTTCCCGGAACATATTATCCTGTTTACGCTCATCAAAAAGGTATAGAATTCGAGGTATATGCTACACCAAGAAATAATCAAAAATTTTGTGATGAACCTGGTATGGAATTGATTGGAAAATTGTATATTAAATTACCTGATGAGTATTCAGTCGATAGACCTGTGGAATTTACTTTGATGTTTGGAGAACTACTTATCAATGCAACTGCACGGTGCAAAAAATCCGGAACACTTTGTAAAGCTACATTTGAATATACTAAACCTGGAGCCTATGGAGTATCTTCTAATAAATAGCTGCTGTTATGAAATTTTGCGTAAAATTTAACAGAGATTCACGGAAATTATAAATTTTTTTTGAAACGATTGTTTTTTGAAGAATCTTCACAGTTATTACAATTTTCTTTAACCTTAATTGTAATTGAGGTGTAAATATATCATTTTTATCACTTGGTAAAATTGATATTTTATTCATTTTAAATATTTTTCATATTATCAATAAAAATAAAAAGGTTAATTGTGGGTTAAATCTCAATTTTTCTTACTAATTAATAATGTCTTCATAAAAACATAAACTTCAACTTATTGCTATTGGTAAACTCGTTCCAACATTCATTATGGTCCATTCACTGTAAAACTGGATTTTTGATAATCGAAAAATGCCTGAAGGAGAAAAACAAAACATGCATATTATTCGTGTTGTTAGTGGAAATAACAATACTAGGTCAGGCCATGTTTGTTTGGAATAAAAATTATTATTTATAAATAAAATAAATATATTATTACCCATTCTTTTTTTATTTATTTATTTACGTGCAAAAAACAATTGAACAAAATGTACATAACTGATAATAAATTTATACCAGTATAAATTGATAGTCGCGTTGAAGCCATTTTTTCTGATTGTACACTGTCAATTCCGTTCTTTAGAAAAAAATTTTTAATAAAATCATACTGTACATACTTTAATAATAGTAGTAAACTAGATATCCGTTTTTGTTAATTACTTTTTTTGAAATAAAAATTAATAGCAATTATTTTTGAAGAAAATGATTAGTATAATTAATAGCATAATAATAAATTAAAATTCCATTATTATAATAATATATAAAGTTTCTTTTAAAAATAATGAATGATAAACCATCATATTATTCAAGAACCATATGTCTGCTGCTAACTACTTAGAAGTCCCTGATATTCTAATTTTTGCACTTTGCTTATTTATAATTAAATTTATAAACCTATTATAACAATCAATATTCCAATTGAACGATTTTTTTCTGGGGACACAAACTTAATTAATTAAAGGTGTTGTAGTTTGGAACCTGAAGCAACAAGAGTTTAAAAAGTTTGCGGAGACGATTAATTTTATACATGAATTGAAAAAAAATAGAACTTCCTTAGGGTTTCTATTCGAATAAGGTTTGTTCGAATTATTTGTTTTTTCTTTTTGTTCGAGTTGCTCGTTTTGTTCGTTTTGTTCGTTTTGTTCGTTTTGTTCGTTTTGTTCGTTTTGTACGTTTTGTACGTTTTGTTTGTTTTGTTCGTTTTGTTCGTTTTGTTCGTTTTGTTCGAATTATTTGTTTAATTCGAATTATTCGACTAAAATTTCAATGTAATTCGAATGCTCAATTTCATAACGAATGAATAAAACGAATAATTCGAATAAGAAATTGCATTACGAATAGTAATAGGCACAAATTTTTGTAGTACATCTATGAATGTATTTATACATGGCATTATGTATGAAATGAGTAAAATTAAATCATAGTCTTTCATTTCTAATTTTAGACCTTCGCTACCATGTATTTAGAAACAGGATCCTTTCAGTATCTCTACTTTTCAATACATTCGCCAAAACCAAGCTACAAGTTATTCGTGAAGTTATTGTGTATAGTTACGAATTTAGAATGCCTGAAATTTTTGTGTTAAATGTAAGCCGAAAAACTGAATCGAACTGTTCGGAGCTTTAGATGGTATATAGTGTTGGTTTTCAAAACTGTGGAGTTTCGCAACTGTGCGAAATTCAAAAGGTTTCGCCATATAAGTCGAAACTAGTTTTGACATTTAACTTTTAATTTTAATTTTGACTTTCGCCTCTTCAACACAGTTTTGGTAACCAACACTAATAGTATACAGTTTTCTTATTTTAAAAAGACACTTCTGTTTTATACAGTATCAACATCGTAAAAAAATTAATTGTTAATGATCTTGATGAATTTGTAAAAATGATCGAAGAAAGAGATCCTTCATTGAAAGGCCTGTTTGATATGCTATATCTGCCTCCTTCAAAAAATTACTATGCAGAAATAAGTCTACAAGGAAAAGTAACGATCAAATAACTCTATGTCAAATACTGGTACATCTCATCAGGAATCAATACTTGAGTTAAGTCTTGATCAATCTTTAAAATAAATTTTTTTCTGAAGCTTGAATTTGGACTAGCTGAAGATGAATCAAATGATAGGGATATATTTAGAAATTTATATTGCAAGGTAACCTTTCTGTTAGCGCTGATTATTTGATGCATATGGCTGACGATGGTTTAACTTTTGGATTACTTTTGTCAGTTAATACACAATAATTTGACGCTTATCAACCAATTAGTTTACGAACTTTACTTTGATTCCCGCTTTCTGCCTTTTTCTTGTACCTAGAAAGCTTTGGAGAATCTGTAAACACCCTGAACAATATATGATAACTGTAAACAAACGAATATGGACCATTTGTTAAACCCAAAAGTTCCTTTTATTCACTAGTGACTGGCTTATTTCAGTCGTTTATACTTGTTTTTATTTATTGGCTGATTGCAAGCTTGCTTTATTTATTTACAAACAGCTCGTTTAACATCCTTATATTTGCTATAACAATTTATTAGAATAACGCTAACAGTACTTCCAATTAACCTTTAGACAATGCTTCACTAAAGTAAATAGCATTTACTAATTATTGTTAACATTCATTAGTTGCCCTAACCTTTGCATACTCGGGCAAATAGCGTTTGTTAACATTCCCTAGTTATTAATAAGGATATCTTTCATTTTTAAATTTTTTTTGCGTAAATACATCGAGTACAAATCTCCTTTTAGTTAGTATAGTTTGTATTTCCATTGTTTAAATGGTTTGACTAAATCAAGAAAATATTCCATCTCAATACAATGCTAAACGAATATATTATTTATTTTTTAACAATAAAACTAAAAATAGATTTGCTTAACGCCTAAAGAATTGACCATTTATTATTATTATTGTTGTTTTTAAATGGATAAGCCAAAATAGGATTGAATGGTAGATACTTAAACGAATTGACCATTTATTATTATCACAGATTTTTTTAAATGATTGAATGGTAACTACTTAAACGAATTGACCATTTACATTTAAAATTGAATAGCCTTGCACAACCATTTCCGTTTTCGAATTAATTGATTAATAAAAGTGGTTTATTAGGCTTTATAAATTATTATTGTATTTTTTATTTTTTTTTTAGATCAAAGAAAAAAAAAGAAAATTTATACAAAGATGAGCTATCCTGTAGTAGTTGCTATTGGTATTTAATCAAAAGATGAATAAATGAAATTAATTTTGCTTTATTTAAAAAACTTATTCTTTTGTAAATTTTAGATTTTGGAACGACTTATTCCGGTTAGTAAATTAGCAAACATGAATTTAGGTTTAGTAACAATAAAATAAAATCGTGGACTATAATTTAATTCTTAATTTTCAGGTTTCGCTTATGCTCACATTGCCAGACCAGCAGATATTACTAGTCATGATTCATGGTAAACATATAATAACAAAAATTACTAATATCTAACAAAGCAGTATTTAAATATACATAAATATATATTATTTTTGTACTTTTTGACAGGCCAGGTCAAAATAAGACACGATTCAAAGCTCCAAAAAATAATACAGTTTTACAATACGATAATTCATACGATAAAGTCATAGCATGGGGTTATCAAGCGTTGGCCCGAGAACCTAGGAGAAGAAGAAATAATGCAGTAGAACCCGTATCAAAACCTGTAGAATATTTTAAATTACTTCTTAAATATGACTCAAAAAGATCAGATAAAATACGCATGCCTGCAGGACTAGATTATCGTAAAGCAATTGCTGATTATCTAAAAGCCATGAAACCAGTTAATAGTTTTGAAATAATTCTATTCTCCATAAAACATAATTATATCATTTCATCTCATTAATTTTTTTGAACTTCAGTTAATTTCAGAAACTATTACAAAACGTTGGCCTACTGTAAGCTTTCCTAATCAAGTTAGATTAGTCTTTACAGTTCCAGCCGAGTGGTAAGGATTTAAACAGAGTCATGATAGTCATAATAATGATATTGATCTTGTATGAAATTACTAAATCTTTAGGGGTCCAGGGACTATCGGAGTATTACAAGAGTGTATATATGCCGCTGGTTATTTAGAAAATGAAAATTCAAATAATAATTTAGAATTTATTACAGAACGTAAGGAATCGTTGCATCTTAATCTTATATTCAAAATTAATTGACTTTAGTGTTGGTCACCTAAACTATTTCGAAGAGGCGAAAATCAAAACTAAAATTATATGTTATATGCCTAAAGCCAAAACTAGTTTTGACTTTCAACAGTTGCAAAACTCCATAGTTTTAGAAGTTAACACTAATTGACTTACATATTTTTATATATATATTTACCAGCTGAAGCAGTCGCACTGTATTGTATGGATAAATTGAATGAACATTTGTTGAAAGAAGGATGTAAATATATTTAAAGAAAATTTGATACCAGGTGTTTTCAACAGCTTTAATGATAATTTTGCTTTTATTATAATAATCAGCTACATTTATGGTAGTGGATTGTGGAGGTGGCACAGTGGATTTAACAACTCGAAAATTAGCAACCAGTGATACTTTATCAGAAGTTAGTGAACGAACAGGAGATTTCTGCGGATCAACTTATGTTGATGATGAATTTATTACTTTCTTAAAAAATGAACTAGGATCTAAAGCAATGAGTGATTTTAAAGAAAATCATTATGATGAGTATCAATATTTAATTCATCATTTCTTTTGTCCAGAAATAAAGTTTGGGTTTGATGGTGATAGTTTTGATGCAACAGACTTGGACATTGGAAGATTCTGTCCAGCGCTTAAGGATTATATAACCAAAGATATTAGTGATAAATTGAGAAAAGGTGAAATGTTAATTAATAAGAACATGTAAACTATTATGAGTTTCATTAATAAGTTAACAAATAATTATACTTTTTATAACAGAGGACTGGTTACTAGAGATTACTTATGAAGATGTTCTTGCAATGTTTGATCCAGTAATAAACCGAATTATTCGTTTAATCCGTAATCAATTAACAGCTTCAAAAGAAAAATGTTCTGCTTTATTTTTGGCTGGAGGTTTTTCAGAATCTCCATATCTTATCTCAAAAATAAAGAATGCATTTGGTTCTACAGGTATTTTGCAGAAATAATCGAGACTACATTTGTTTGTATTTGGTTATTAATAATTTATTATATGTAATTTTTTTTAAGTATCAATTATTTCCGTGCCTCAAAATCCAATATCTGCTGTTGTACGTGGAGGTGAATATAATTTATTTATTTTTAAAATATTCTGGATTTAGGTTCTATAATGAACTAACTAACACACAATTTAAACAGGGGTTATCTATGGTTTAAACACAAAGGCTATTGCAACACGTCAATTGACATTGAATTATGGTATGCTTGTTTATTTTTTAAAATTCATTGATTTATATAATATTTATATATGTTAATATACATATATCATATAGGTGTGCGTGTATATTCAGAGTGGGTAACAGGAGATCCACTAGAAAAAAAAACAGAAGATGATCATATATTCAAATTTGATTGTTTAGCAAAACGTGGAGTGGAATATTCACCAACTCAAGATTTTTCTAGCACTTATTCCCCTGTTTACCCTGACCAAAAAGGCATGAATTTCCAGATATATGCTACACCAAGAAATAATCAAAAATTTTGTGATGAACCTGGTATGGGATTGATTGGAGAATTGTTTATTGAATTACCTGATGTTAAATATCAGCTCGATAGACCTGTGGAATTTTCTTTGATGTTTGGTGAACTGCTTATTACTGCAACTGCATGGTGCAAAAAATCAGGAAAAGCTTGTAAAGCTACATTTGAATATGCTAGACCTGAAGCTTATGAAGTAAAAAATCGCAGCTGGTTTATTTGAAAGCTTGCGCAAAATTTAACGGAAATTCATGGAAATTATAAGGCTTTTTTGAAATCATTCTTTTTTGAAGAATCTTCATAGTTGTCACAATTTTCTTTAATTTTAATTGTAGTTGAGATGTAAATATAGCATTTTTGCCGATTGGTAAAATTGACATCTTATTGATTTATTTAATATTAATTAGATATATTTTATTGTAATGGACTTTATTTTTTCCTGTAATTCATTAAACAGATAATATCAATATAATATGATCGATCATAAATGATGCGTATCTAAAATTTGTTTCGATGCCCATAAATTATATATTCATAACATTTCAATGAATTTCGGAACGGTTAAAAGGAATTTCAAAATGTGCATTACTTATTAATAATATTATTAATAAATGGTCTATTATTTTATTTATTTATTATTGCTGTCAATGGAATTAAAGAAAGAATCAAAAACTAATAATTATAATTATGTCGTGTGTTGCTAAATATGGCAGCAGAGATTTCTTTTGAGTACATCAATTAATTGCTGCATGTTTCAATAGTCTTATGCTTCAATTACCTTATTATTATCTAATGATAGAAAACATGATCCAAAGAAGGTAATTCAACGATTACAATTACATGAGCTTCGTCACATGATAAAGAATGTTAAAATATAATGACAAAATTATACATATCAGCCGATTTGGTTTTTTGGGCCTTTTTTCAAACCTTATGTCTTATTGTGTCTCGATGTTAAACACGAGTA
>CAUDNR010004142.1:9765-22755 GCA_958430865.1 Entrophospora sp. SA101 | reverse complement strand
CATGGACAATGGAAACAAGGTCAACTTCTATGATCCACATCTCAAATGTATAATTCCTTAGTAAATAAAATAATTCTAAAGTAATCAATATTTCTTTTGCAAAAAAAAATTATTATTTTTGTTTTTTTTTTTCAATTCTTAAATTAATTTCCGATCTCAAATTATTTTCTCACAACTTAATAATTTATTATATAGGTATATTTATACAGGAATACTTGATTTCAGTGATCAAGAGATAGTAGATATTTTGGACTTACTGGTTGCAGCAGATGAATTGATATTGGATGAGTTAATTGAACATGTACAAGATTATTTGATCCAAAATCAAGCTAATTGGTTACAGCAAAATATAGTAAGAGTTTTGCATACAATATTTCAACATCAAACTTGTAAAAAGTTGCAGGATTATTGCCTTGAAATAATTTCCAATGATCCAAAATTTTTGTTTGAATCTGAAGATTATTTAAAACTAGAATCAAATATTTTAGTAGCTTTGTTGGAAAGAGATGATTTGGAAATGGAGGAAATTGAAATTTGGGATTATATGATTAAATGGGGTATAGCTCAATTCAGCATTAATAATAATAGACATAATAATAATATTATTAGTAATGAACTAATTGTTGAAAATTGGGAAAGAAAAAATTTTATTGAGTTGGAAAAAACATTAAATAAATGTATTCCTCTAATAAGGTATTTTCATATTTCAGGAGATGACTATTTCAAAAAAGTTTTTCCATTTAAACGTATCCTGCCAAAATCATTGAAAAAAGATATTTATGGCTATTTTTTATCAGCAAATTATCGACCAAAGTCGATAATTCTACCACCAAGAATTTCACCAATCGATTCTACCATAGTAACAAATAAACATGCTTCAATGATTGAATTTTGGATGCAAAATCTTATTAATAGTAATATTACTATTGGTACCACCATCATTAATAACAGTAATCCAATCAATCCAATTACTAATCATGGTACACATTCAAAACGTCTAGATTATGATTGGAATTTACTGTTTAGAGCATCAAGAGATGGATTTACATCAGGTGATTTTCATTCAAAATGTGATAACAAAGGAAGTAGCATTGTATTGATAAAAATGAGAGGTCATCCTCAAATAATTGGCGGGTATAATCCAGTTGGGTGGTACACATCAAGATGTGGATACCATCCAACAGAAGACAGTTTTATATTTTCAATGAATTTTGACGAGAACAATAATTTTGATAAATGTTGTAAATTAAACAGAGTGAAAAATTCTAATTTTGCAATCTATCATGATCCATCCAGAGGTCCAACATTTGGATATCCAGATTTAAGTATTAGTGATCGGTGCAATGAAAATTCCAGATCAAATTATGAGCCAAAATCTTATTACTCACATAATGACACTACACAAATTCCTTCATTCTATGTTGATGACTATGAAATATTTCAGGTAACAAAATTTATTTAATAACTATAATTAATAGATTGATTAATAATTAATTAATTGTTTATTTTCAGGTTATCAAATCCAAGAAAACTTTGTTCAGTTAATTATTCAATTAATCATCGGCCCCACCAGATGATTTCCAAGCACCAAGAATTAATTCAATGACTTCAGGTATACCAACACCATTTTTAACTTGGGTGAACACAGTTGGTCCACTTTCCCTATAAATATGTTTTATAATCATTGACCGTTAACAATTTTGTCAACAATCAAATTAAATGCAAACATTATCATTGATTTACCTCATTTTACGTGCATCTCTTTCCATTACTGATAGATCGGCACCCACTATCTCTGCTAAATCAGTTTTATTAATAATCAATAGATCTGATTGAGTGATACCTGGTCCTCCTTTACGGGGTATCTTATCACCACCTGCTACATCAATAACTATTTTATATTTAATTTTTATTAATTAGAATGTTTATACATGTAATTTTAGTTATTTAATTTATTACTATTCATTACAATATATTTAAATAAAAATAAGTTTAGATTTTTTTCTTACCATAAATGATATAATCTGCCAATTCACGCGAGTAATTTGCTATAAAGAAATTTAAATCAATCAATCAATCACATCAGAGAATATATAATACATGCTCTGACCGCCCCACCCACATATATATATTAAATATTATTACCAGCTAAATTATCACCTCCACTCTCGATCAACAATAATTGAGTGTTGAATTTAGCATGTAATTGTTCCAATGCATTCAAATTAGCCGAAATATCTTCACGTATTGCAGCATGTGGACATCCACCTGTTTCGATGGCTTTGATACGTTCAGTTGGTAATGCCTCATTACGTACTAGGAATTCGGTATCCTCTTTCGTGAATATGTCATTGGTAACTGCTGCAATTGAATATTGGTTTCTTAATGCTTTACATAATGCTAACATCAATGCCGTTTTTCCTGACCCAACTGGTCTAAACAATTGATAAAATTTGTAGGATGATTAATATAAGAGTTGTGACTTTGATTGATAGATTGATTCTAATTTTAAGTTTTAATTCTAATTCTAATATAATTCTAAATTTATAAATTAATAATAATAATTGAAAAATATCACTTACCCACCAATTCCAACTGTGAAAGCTCGCTCTTTCCAATTTCTATTTTCAATTTTTGGCAATTCTCGTTCTGTATACTTTCCAGGATTTTCTAAATGTTCATGTGTATGCCCATGATCTCCTCCCGCTCCTACTCCGCCATGACTATGTTGTGGTCCACTTTCGTCATGTGAGTGAGAATGGCTATTGTTATTATTATCAGTATTTGACATATGGTCTTCGAAACGACAAACTTCTTTTTGTGAGCTCATTATTATATTATTAATAATTTATAAATTTTAGAAATATTTAATTGGTAATAAATAGTAAAAGAAAAAAAAAGAGCAAAGAAAAATTTAAGAATATTGATCTTACTAAAATAGTATTACCCATAAACTAAATTGCCATTGTTATTATCATCATTATAATTGGTCAAAGATAATCAATCATTTAAATGAGGGGTGGGAATAGAAGACATTGTTATTCGTGATTCATTACATCTCATTCACTGCATTCTCCTTCCATTCATTCATCCGTTCATTCACCCATTAATTAATCAATTTTCTTATACATAATGAGCGAAATGAAGTAAAAAATCTCGATCAACCTATCTCTTATCATCTTATCAATGTGGTACACACACATTTTTAAAAAGTGTGAAAATTTTTTAAATTAATGTTTTTATCATTTCACATTATTTACATTATTTAATATTTAGTCATTTAACAAATAGCTCAAAAAAAATCTATATTTTAATTAATAATGAGATTGGTACCTCGAGAGCTTGATAAACTTGTTCTTCACCAAGTTGGTTCCTTAGCTCAAAAACGTCTTGCACGTGGAGTAAAATTAAACCATACAGAAGCCACCGCTCTCATTGCCTCTCAACTATTGGAATTGATCCGTGATGGCAATAATTCTGTTTCAGATTTGATGAACATTGGCAAACGAATACTCGGGAGACAACATGTTCAGCCTGATGTTTTGGAAACTTTGGTCGAAGTGCAAGTTGAAGGAACTTTTCCCGACGGCACTTATTTGGTTACTGTCCATGACCCAATCTCTTCTGATGATATTGACTTGGGATTGGCTTTGTACGGAAGTTTCTTACCGATTCCTGATAAATCTAAATTTACTCGACAATCAACAAAAGTTAGTAAGGAAGATAAAGATGTTGCTCCCGGCGCTGTTATTGTTAAACCTGGTAAAATTATTTTGAATGAAGGTAGAGAAAGAGTTGCTGTAAAGGTTACAAATACCGGTGATAGACCAATTCAAGTAAATATATGCATTGATAAATTTTTTTATTCAAAGTACTCACGTGACTATTATGATGACCAATAAAAATAACTCTGATTTATAATCTTTACACATATTTATATAGGTTGGGTCCCATTATCATTTTATTGAGACGAATCCAGCATTGAAATTTGATAGGGGTCAATCATATGGTAAAAGACTTGATATACCAGCTGGATCAGCTGTACGTTTTGAGCCAGGCGAAACAAAAACAGTCACATTGGTATCAATTGCTGGATCGAAATATATTAGTGGTGGAAATGGAATAGCAACCGGAAAGGTTGATTTGTCAAAAATTGAATCAATTGTTGAAACTTTATTAAATAAAGGATTTAACCATAGCCCACAACCACAACTTGCTTCATCATCGTGCACCCCATACACTATTGACAGAAGAGCTTATTCTGATATTTTTGGTCCAACAACTGGGGATAAAGTTAGATTGGGTAATACTAATTTATGGTTGGAGATTGAAAAGGATTATACCAAGTATGGCGATGAGTGTAAATTTGGTGGTGGCAAAGTGTTGAGAGAGGGTATGGGTCAATCAACTACCATAACTGACAAGGATGCTTTAGATTTAGTTATAACTAATGCTATAGTTCTTGATTATACTGGAATTTATAAAGTAATTATATTATTATTTTTATTTTGTTGGAGAGGAAAATATTATTTTCGTTAATAATTTAATAAATTTTTCATATTTGTAAATAAGGCTGATATTGGAATAAAGAATGGATTAATTGTTGGTGTTGGTAAAGCTGGTAATCCTGATGTTATGGAAGGTGTGACACCTGGAATGATTGTAGGTGCTACTACTGAAGCCTTGGCTGGTGAAGGTCACATATTCACAGCTGGTGCCTTGGATGTTCACGTTCATTATATTTGTCCTCAATTAATTCCTGAGGTAAACCTATGTTTCTTAATATTAATAATTTAATAATTTTTGTATTAATTCATTAATTGACACATTCTCACGTACATATTCTCTTCCTCTTTCTCTCACATTTATTACATATAGGCAATATCATCTGGTATTACAACATTAGTAGGTGGAGGTACAGGGCCAAATACTGGTACCAATGCAACAACATGTACACCGGGGCAACATCATATAGAAATGATGCTATCTGCAACAGATGATATGCCAATTAATTTTGGTTTTATGTTTAACATTGATTGATTTAAAGAAAACCAAAAATGTAACAATGAAAAAGAATCACCACCAAGGTATTCAAGATCAATCGTCTATTTAAATCATATTAATGGAACCAACAGAATTCAGTGGTGAACATGGTAATGTTTTATTTCAAGATTGAAATTATTGAGGTCTATGTAATCAATTTGAAAGCATCTGTATTATTTGTTTACAAGACAAGAAATGGTAAACCGTTCTAATGGTAGTTGCTTTACATCCGAAAGATGTCTAGCATTGATTATTTTAGGGGAATTAGTATATATATATATATCAAAATATAAATCATTTACGATTTTCATCAAATGCTTTAAAAAACTCAAAAGTCTACTGGATCAAGAAGGATCCAAAAAAATATTTCATGCAAGAAATTATGTGTCTACTATTTCTGTAAATTAGCTAGGTAAAAATTTTGATCAGTTATCAGGATCAAACAAATGGCTTTCTGTTATATGAAACAGAGTTTTAGAAAGGCTAAATTAGTATATTATAAAATAAAATAAAAATCTGTTTTACTGTTCTAGACAGACTTAAAAGAAAAAATTCTAATTTTTCTAAACTCGTTAATTGATAATCTTCCTTGCCCATATAATCTTTGTGGTAAATCTGCTGATTCCACATGTGACTTGTTTCTTGTGCCTTAGGTGGCTTTAACCTCACTTCAAAGTCCAAAGAAAATTTTGAAAGTCTTTTATGGACTAATCCAATATAATTTACTGGAGAAATCAATGTTGTCAAATTTATTCTTTTGGGTGGTATTTTTCTGGTTACTGTATTCATTTATATTGTATACAATAAAGAAGAGCATTCCAAGTATAAGAAATACAAAAAAGAGCAGGAATGAAAGAACGCAAAGACACTTTAAATAATTCTAATCTTTACAATACTATTATTGTTACCAAGATAATTTTACAATATCAAGTTTCTACCAACCAATAACTTGCTATGAAATTTTTATTTTACTGCACAACCAAATTATAAAATTTATTCTATAAAGAATTCAGCCCCTGGATTAAAAAGAACTTTGATAATAATTTGATAAATTGAATTTTCTACTTTGAAATATCTGGTTTTGTATACCTCACGTATTGTATTTCAAATTGTGAAAAATTAGCGTTGCAAGTTGGCTAGGTGACTAAAATTTTTCCTGGCCGCGACTACGTGTAGAATACAAAAAATGTGAGCTTGTTATCATTGTAACAACAACAACAACAACAATAATAATATACAGTTCCTGGACAAAATTAACAAATTAAAAAATAAAGTATAAAAATTATATTAGAGACTTATAATGTAATTTTTGGAGCGATTGTTAAAAACTTCATGTCAAAACTTTTTTAAAAAAATACATTTGTCCAGGCATGCATATTTATTATATGCACGTAATAATAAAAATTCACATTTTTTGAATTTTTGGTCATTGAAATCTAGTTGCGGCTCAGTCTAGCTGAAAAATTTGTCAGGGGTAAAAATAGTTTAAAAAATGGAATTTATTATTTATATTATAATGAGTGACCAATCAAAGAAAACCTTTAGATTGATTACATGTGACACGGATATGTGTACAAAGTATAAATTCTTTCATAATTTTTTGTAAAAATGTCATCAATTGGTTTTTCAACCTCTGAAAATATCACAACATTAATTAACGACCTTATTGACTCCAACAAAGATGTCCCGGTATTAAAACACATTAGTAAACTTGTAAATGATCTAACCAATTTATTAATTGAATCAGACTTTTACGACGTAGAAATTAAAGTTGGAGTGGACCAGAACGATGTTAAAATTTTTAAAGCTCACTCTAACATCTTAAAAGCAAGATCTCCGTATTTTAAAGCAGCTTTATCAACTAACTGGATCAAAAGATCTGATGATGGCACTATTTTATTTGAGAAAGATAACATCTCTCCAAAAGTGTTTGAAGTTCTTTTAACGTAAGAATAAGTTAATTTATAAAAATAACAATTGTTTTTTTGAATAACATGTCTAAACAATCAGCAATACTTTTATTATTATTATATTTATACAAAAGATATATTTATAATGGAATGATTAACACGGATAAATTGGATTTTTATGAAATTGTTGAACTTCTTGTGGCATGTGATGAATTAAATTTTTATGAATTACTTGATGATATACAAAACTATTTGATTAAAAAAGAAGAAGAATGGGTTCAACAAGATTTAAATTACCTTTATCAAATCTCATCAAGACACCAATCATCATTCAATTTATTTCAAGGTTATTTTAATGACATAATTAATGATGAACCAGGATTATTTTTAAAATCCAATGATTTCAAAGACATAGAAAAACCATTACTAATGACTTTATTAGAAAAAGAAAATTTAGACTTGAAGGAAATTGATGTTTGGGATCATGTTATCCAATGGGGCATTGGGCAGATTGAAAATTTGGAAGGAGGAAGAAATATCATTTCAGAGTTGAATGAAAATGATTTCAGGGAATTAAAGAACATAATACAAGACATCATTCCTTTGATTCGATTCCAGGATATCTCTAGTGTGGAATTCAGCAATAAAATTGAGCCACATCAAAAACTTTTTTCAGAGTTATTCCGGGATAACCTCTTCTTGCAATGTTACTTATTTCCTAATCCACAACAAACATTAATATTACTACCGTCAAGGATTCCAAAAATTGAATCAATAACAATTAATCAAAAGCTTACTTTGCTTTTTGCAAGTTGGATTGATAGAAAAAATCCGCCATATAATTCATTCAAGGAAGTCAAATATGAATTCAAGCTTCTATATCGTAGCAGTAGAGATGGTTTGGATGCGGCTATGTTTCATAGAAAATGTGATAACATCAACAAAACCCTCGTAGTTGCCAAAATTCAAAACTCGGATCAAATAATTGGCGGTTACAATCCACTTGATTGGAATGGAGATGAAAATGGTAATTTTAAGAGATCAACCGAAAACTTTATATTTAATATAAGCAATAGAAATGACACCAAGACTGCACAATTTAGTTATATTATTGATAGTGATTATGATCATGCAACTTGGTGTTACTCTTCTGGTTTGCCTGTCTTTGGTGATGGTTATGATATTTATTTTGATGCAGATGGCATTGGTAGTTATTCAGTAACTTATAATAACATCGATATAGTAGACGATAGTAACTATGATGAGCTGGAAGTCTTTCAAATAATTGATAAAATAACCAAAAACTGAATTATGGATCATAATTATATAAATAAAAAACATTACACAGTAAATATTTTTATAATTTGTTTCTATACACTAGTATATATAGTCTATCATCATTATTATTTTATTATTTATTGATACATGTGACTTTTTCACTTTCAATGATAGATAATAACTTTTTTATTTTTCTTCCAAATTTCTTCACGATTAGTCTCGAAATTGGTGTACCGTCGATTTAATTCTACATCTTCCTCTGGATCAATAACCATCTCTTTTAAAAAAATAAACCATCGCTTTAAATCATAACAATTGATTTCCTGGTTGCCAATAGAAATTGATTTTTGAATGATTGTATTTTCTTAAAAATCTTTTTTATTATTGCATACTTTTAAATTACCATAAACAAATCATATTCTTTCTTTATCTTCTGCATTTTTCACCGGTTCTTTCATATTTTAAATTTCATATGTATTCTTGGATAGTGTTTATCAAAATATCCAATGTTAATATTGCATCTATCAACATTAAAATTTATTATCAAGAATAAAGCTCGAACAGCTCTGTTAGGTTTCGGATTAGTTTGGTTAAAATTGAAAAAAAATAATAATAAAAATAAAAGAATCAGATAATAAAAACATCGTTTTTAATCATTCGCTGTTTAACACTTTGCAAACTTCATATTTAAAGATCAACAAAAGCTTTGTGAATTAAATAAATAAATGAAATTAACTCGCTAATACAAACTGAAGCTATATTTGTTTTGTTTTTTACGTGTATCTACATATCATACATAAACTTCAAAGCCCAAAATCAAAAAAACCAGTACAATGACAAATGTCACGTGTTATTTATTAACAACAAACAGAATTTAATATTAACCGAAAATTTTTAGGCTGAACCGTTCGGATTTTTAATCAAGAAATCCAAGCTTGACTCAACAATGATTAATAAAGGGAAAGAATCCACCATATAATTCATTCGAAGTTAAATACAAACTCATGCTTTTATATCATAATATTAGGTAGATATGTAGAGATGGTTTAAATGCACTTTCATTTCATCATAAATACGATAATATCAACCAAACTATTGTAGCTGACAAAAGAGCAAATAGTTGGTGAAGGTTCATATTTAATATATCAGTACTGCGTAGTTTAGTAACCAACCTTCCTAGATTTGACGATAGTCCTGATATTTATTTTTATAATAGCAATACCATTCATTAGTTCAGTAAATTCTTACAATTGGTTGCGCCCATTTCCCCAACAACCGTTTCCCCGATAGCATGTGCAATCAACAAAAATTCAATTTGTAAATGGTGGTCAGTTTAGTTGGTGAAATGAGTTGTCAGGAATCGTGCCGTATTCCTTATAATGATATAAATATAGTACATGGTGATAAAAACATACATTATATTACTTGATAATGAATTTATTATATATATAATTAAATTAAGTACAAGGATTTAAAATATTCGCAAAAGTTGGTCGTCTATCAAGAGCTCTGTTTTTGCACGTCAAATAAAATTTTCTTTTTTTTTTTGAGTGATACAAATAAAATTCAACTTTATATTTGTCTCGTCTATTATTTCCTAACGTTTTTGCAATGTAATTAGCACGATTATTTGCATAAGAATTGATTATGTTTATTTCAACATGGGAAAGCGGGCCTCCAATTTTTATTTGTAGGGAATTTTCTACCCGATGATTTGATTCGTGCGAGTTTGCTTTTATGCGAGTCGAAATAATTTTTGACTTGCAATTGTGTGCGGTTCCGGAGGAATCATTGCCATTTCTCCAAGCTAATATTCTGATTATGTATCTTTCCCTTTTGGTTAATTTGTCATGATTTACTAAAATAATAATAACAATATGATAATAATTTGATTATTTATTTTAGTTGAAAAAATTTTATTGGAAAAGAAAAAAAGAAAGCATTTTATTAACTGTTCGGATCCAAGTGATTAACATATCTGAAGAAAAAAGAAGAGAAGGGAAGAAATAAAAACTTATTAATTAATTTAGAAATAAATAAATAATATATATTAAATATTTAACTAACATTAATAATAATTAACAGCCAATTATCTCTCAACAAATTTCACAAGAGTCAATAGAGTTCATTTCCTCGGCTATCTTTGACCAATTTGATTCATGAATTGTGTATATACAACCTTCCAATTTGTTAGTCTTGCTATTTAATTAACAAAAGAAAAAAAATAAATAACCAAAAATTAAAAACTAGAATTAAGTAAATTAATTTTCTATGGGAATATTACTTTGAGCGTCACTAATGTCCTTCTTGGGCTTCGTTGTTTCTTCGGGAGAAGTTTTTTTCCTGGTTTGATGACATCTATTTTTGCACAAACAATATTTGAAAAAAAAATAAAAAATAAATAATAAAATTATAAATTATAGTTAAAATGACTAACCATCAACCAAATATTTCATTTTCTGGCCCTTACCTCTCTTAAAGCATTTAATTATAAAGAAATAAAAATATTATTTGTTTAATTAGCATATTAAAATAAAAATCTCTAACTCGTGTAACAGACTGTTTTTTAATAATGAATATCTTTTCATAAATCCACGACTATTCAAAAATGGTGTTAATTTTTTGTTTCGTAGCTGAGATTATTTTCAGTATCGCTTTAAAAGAATTGATAGTAGATGTAAAATATCCCAAGCCTTCACAATGTTATTACTTTATGAGGGTGTTGGTTAATAAGTTTTAGAGAGGTTCATGAAAAACTATTTTATGGAAATTTAATAGTCATGTCAAGAAGTTTATGTAAATTTGATTCAGCAGAAAAGAAATTAAAAAAAAACCTATGATTTTACAAAAGAATTATTTGTTCATGTATTTAGGATGTAATCATTAAAATATTATTAATATTATGACATTTATTTCAAAGGTATCAATGGGAGCTAAAGATGAAAATGATGAATTAAATTTATTAATGAATAATGAGAATTCTTAACCCAATAAAATATGATAGAGTAGTTATGCGATAATCAATTGCTTCATATTCATTTATCCTCCCTCAAATAACTCATATATTAATATGATTTAAATTTTCAATTCCCATTGGAAAATAAAATAGAACTGAACCAGTTCAAAACAAGTAATTCCTCTTTGCATATCCAATATATCCAATTCGGTCTCTTTTGTGTTGAAAATCCTACTGATCCAGTTTCGAAACAAGGAATTCCTCTATATCTATCCAATTTCAGTCTCTTTGTGAAAATATTTTCCAATTCTTTGTATTATCAACCGCTTCTTCTTCTACTTCTACCATTACTACTCTCTACTAAAAGGCAAGTCTTTTGTTTCTTGTTCTTGTTAACGCTGGTTTTCTTTTTTTTATTTTAATTTTTATTTATCAAGGCCTTGAATCTACTTGGGTCCTCACTTTGAACATGTGTTCGAAGGAGTATGGCTATGACCCTGAATATAATGCTGCATCCCTAAAACATTATGTTTAGAGTTGGCATAGTATGGCTTTTCATTAATATACGTACTTCACTTCTTCATGAACTTTTAATTTATTTATTTTATCTTTTCTTTCATCCTTCCGTGAAAAAGTATCGATCCCTAAACTTGTTTTAACCTTTTTTTATATTTAGATGACTCGCAGACGACATGCGCGCACTCCTGCAGCTATTAGTCGTCGTATAGAACAACATCGCTTGCGTCATCGAGCACTTAATCTTCAAGGTAGTGTAGTGTAAGACGATATCTTGTTTTTATTCGAGTTAGTATCGTTTTTGTTTTTTTTTTTTGCATATATACACACCCTAGACAAAAGTTTTCGGACACCTGTTTTTACTAATTGCGCAAAATTACACATAATAACTATACATAAAATTTTTGTCATTTGCGGCCTAGGTTTTGACAAACATGTGTATAAATTTTCATGATCCTAACTCGTTTAAAACTGCAGTAAATAAAAAATTACTAACTTCGATTAAAAAACTGATGTCATTCATGAGCTTTTGTATTTTCTCAAAAATCCACATAATAAATAAATATAAAACTATATGATCTTAAATTTCATGTTCCAGGGAATGTATATATTGAAAATAATACTTCTAGCACGCATATATAATTAGATCTTGATCTACAATTTTTCACCATCTTTTTTTACAAAAATGCCAAAAAATTCCGATTTGACTGAACTTGAACGAGGAAAAATATTAGGTCTTCATATGAGTAATAAAAGTATTAGAGCAATCTCCAAATGCCTCAAAATCCCCAAAAGCACAGTTCATAATCAAATTACGCATTATAAAAATTCAGATGATGTTAAAAGTGCTCTACGATCTGGCAGACCAAAAAGTTTAGATGATGATGACAAAAAAATTTTAAAAGAAATTACAAAAACAATAATTTTAGTTCTGCAGAAGAGATCAAAATAAAATTTACTGAAGTTAGTGGCAAAGAAATTAGCACAAGAACTGTTCGTAGAAGTTTGCATGAACTGGGGATTTTTTCGAGGGCTGCGGCTGTTAAACCACTTTTAACACAAAAACAAAAAGAAAAACGATTAAAGTGGTGTTTAGAAAGAAGGTCTTGGACAATAGAAGACTGGAGCAAGGTGATTTGGAGTGACGAATCACACTTTACAATCTTCAGAAGTGATGGACCAATACATGTTTGGCATACTGATGGTCAATGTTACAATATTGAAAATATTGTCCCTTCAGTTAAACATGGTGGTGGTGGCATAATGGTTTGGGGATGCTTTTCTGGA
>CAUDNR010004141.1:50216-62621 GCA_958430865.1 Entrophospora sp. SA101 | reverse complement strand
ATATATATATATATTGATTATTGTTATCATCATCTCACTAATTATCAATTTGATTATGGGACGAACAAATAGTGAAAAAAGGTGCAAATGAGAGAGAATGAACAAGACAGTTAATGAATGACTTACAATCCAATCTGATATAGTTTGTCAAGTGTTTCTTTCTGTTGATATATATTATTCATTCTATCAAAGTAAAAAAGAGGTAAAGAAGGTTAATAGACATATAAATATAAATGTCAACTCTCAAAATTGTCATCATAATTATCTATAACAATAATAATATAATATACAATAGAAGAACCTTTTCTCTCTTTCAAGTTCAGTGGCCAAATAATTAATATAATGATTGAGTCGATTAATTTCATCTAAAAGATAACATTCTTTTGTTTTCGTATTTTTTATATGGGAGACAGCTTTTTTGTAGGATTGAATAATTATTAATTATATGGTCACGTGTAAATAAACTAGAAAAAATTATTAAGGTGATCATTTACTTTTTTGAAGCAACAATGCCTTACTCATCTTACGACTATGGTTAAAAATTGGTAAAAGACGTCGAAGGTCTTCAAATCCATCTTTGATTTCTGCACGTCTTTTCTGTTCAGATTGAATATGCATTTGACGACGTATTTCAGCATGTGTTGATCGACTAAAAGCAACACAATTGTTAATTTCCAAAAACGTGACAAAGTTACTCTCTCATATGTTAAATTTCTTTATTAAATAATAAAAATTTTTAGTGCTCACTTATTGATATTAATATTGTTACTGATATCATCATCGTCATATCCATCCAACGAAGAAGCAGTATCACAATCTTCGACACGTATTTGTGTTTGTTTTCTTCGTCTCCTATTACAATTATTAACACCAGTTTTAGAACTTTCATATTTTTCTCTATCGTATTGTTTAAATTCTGTAATATCTAGATGTTCGCCCTGTGGTAGTTGTGATGGCGCAATTATGTCACGAAAATCATAACAAGCGAGTAGTGGCGAGGAAGAAAAGATTGGCGGTTGAGGAGCAGGTGATTGTGGGAATGGATGTGATAGAAGGGGTTGTTGGTGCTGTTGTAAAGAAGGTTCAGAAGAACTAGATATAGTTGATTCTAATCATGTAATATTATAAAAATTAAGTAAAGATAAAAATAATAGTCTTGGATTAATAGAATAAATCATCATTATATTATGAATATTAATCGTATGCATTTTATGCATATATAATTATTTTGTTACGAAAATTTTTTTTCAGTCACGTTTAAAAAGTCTGTCTTCTCACTTTAGACACGCATATTTCCCATCTTTCTCGTGTTTTAAAAAACAAAATCTTTTCCATTTCCATAAAATTCAAAAGAAAGATAAGAAGGAAGGAGAAAGAGAAAGGCTTACTTACCTGTATTACCTGTAGCAAGGAGAGGAGGGAGAGGAGGACTCTGGGAAGCTTCAGTTGACACGATATAATTTTCGTTGAATTGTTGAAGCATATTTAATAGTTGTCTCTTCAATATATATATATTAATTATAAAAAATTAGTTAAATTGTTCTTTTTTTTTAATATTATTATTATTAGTGTGTAGATCCTTCATTCTTAAAATTTTAAAAAAAGTAGTAGATCTTTCTTCATCAAGAAGAAATAAATAGTGAATTTTATATTGTGCTTAAATCCAAAATTAGTAAAAGTTAATGAGATTTTTTGCAAAATGAGGAAATGATTTGTGTGTAGATAAAAAGAGTGATGAGAAAGAAAAATAATTACTGCACATATTTGCACGAGTATAATTGAAACAAACAATTTAATTAATTACATAAGCCACCGCTTGCTTATATTGATTAATAGTGTGAGAGACCCACTTTTTTCAAAAATTTATTTGCCCTGAAGGCTTCTGAAACCTTGATTAAAAAAGTTTTTAAAAGAATTTGGTTAATTCCCGAAAAAACAATTTTACAATGTCAATTATGATAAATTGTAAGAATGCGGAAAGGTTTAACCAACGTGTACAAAGAAATCCACTTTGACTAATTACGAGATATAATAATAACAAATGAGTGACATTCTCGACAGGAGGGCAGACGATTCACATTATCTTTTCGAAACTGTTACGTATCAAACATCAACATCAGTAGTAGCATTCATTTATCAAAAAGTATATAATAGATCCAATTCATCTAACATTCTTATTTTTATTATATCTTTATCTCCACCCCCTCCCCCATCCATCCATCAAATCATTATATACATTACAAATCGACTGTTGTTGTTAATAAATCATCCATCATACTGACTGACTCACATCTAACCTTTATTCAAATATTCCTTTGGCCAACAATTCTCACGACAGTTTTCCTGGGACATCTTAAAGATGATTATAGCTTAAACTGTTATCTTGGATATCTTGGATATATGATTTTTTTGGTGTTGTTGACTGACGATAATAAAATAAGATTATGGTATTGAATATTATAAATCCTGGAGGGTTTTGACATGTAAACATAATTAATGTATTTATATATATATGTAAGTATAATAATATTATTAATATGATTTACATCTTGTGAGTACGTGGCATTTGTTCATTTAATGATTGAGATTGCTCATAGATTACCTGAATGGGGCATAACGAGATCAAACAGGATCTTTATTTGAAGTTGGATGAGTGTTGGCAAAAAGCTGTCAGAGAAGCTGCTAATAAAATGGTGACGAATAAATACACGGACAAACTGTTGGGTTAGAAGATAATCATTTGATGTTTTTATTGGGAGGGTGATCTTACTATATGTATCCACTTATCCATCATATTATAACAGTCAGTCTTGAACAACAGAATAATGATTCGATATAATTTTTCAACAATCATTGAATGGTCTTTGTGTGCAGTACATTTTCGTCACGACATCATTCCTCCAAGATTATAAATATTATAATTTACAATAGATACATATAATTTATAATCTATCAATTCGATGCGTGCATGGATCACATGATATTTAATTTTTTTGTTTGTTTATACGCGTTCCTATTACATTCATTGTAAGAGTGGTGGGGTGGTCAAACCTTTTAATTAAAGAACCCTTTATTATAAGTAACTAGTTAATTAGTAATAATACGCGTGATTAAATAAAAATATCAATTAAGAAACTAGCTAAAAAAATATTAATTAAACATTAATAGAAATTCGATTCCAGAACCATCGTCACCTTTATCAATATCACTGAAAATTACAGATCGGAAAATATCTTTATAAAAATTAAATCCAACAAGAGTTAAATAAAATCAGACCAATAGTATTAATAGTAAGTACATAGTATGTATGATAAATAATTCGTCTTCTTTCAGCCATTTGTTAGAAAACAAGTCACGTGAATGAATCTTCCTGATATAGATACTAATACTAATACACAGACAGATAAATGTCCCATAACAATAAATAAATATACCTTATTTTCGTCAAATATTATAAATAATGCTAGAACATGATGATGTTATGAAAAACGCCGTATTGTTTTGGTTATCATAACTTTATAATTAATGATCGTGCCAATTCCCAGATGTCGAATTGAAAAATAACAAATTATCAAAGGTATCATTTATTTAATACCATCCATCAATTTCATTTTATTTATTTAAATTTTAAATTTATTAAATTGTACGCGATGAATTTAAACGTTGTCAAATGTTTTTGCCTCATCATTAACAATATGTGTACTTGACACAGATTGAATATTCAAAATTCGAAAACTGGATTAGAAAATGCAACAACATCAATCTTGGTTGTTATTGTTGTTGTTAACTGGTCCGTGACCCTCTTTTTTGGGGATTTAAAAAATCCGAAACATAATTCTTATTTGGTTCCAAAATTTTTATTTTATTCAAATATTATGATAAAGAGGGTATTGGCTATATTAAGCCGGCGAGTTCAAAAAAATTGATTCTATCGATATTAAAGCATAAATTATCCGAGACCATACCTGAATGGTGCCGCTCAAATGAGTAACTTTATGGGGGCTAGACCAAGATTAACTTTACCTATTTATAAAAAATTACACCATCTACTATATACAAGGAAAAAAAAACAAAGGGTACGACGAGGCTCATAAGCACACACCCCTGAAACAATATTAAGATTAGATTTCAATTTTTAATACTAGTCATTAATAATTGGACATGTGATTAACGATGCACCATAGAAACATTCGTTTACGTCAAGAACTTTTCTAATGGAATATTGGCTACGGATTTGAGCAAATAAGAACATTTATCCTGCAACCTTTCTTTTCTACTTGCTCCTTATGCTGTTATTTCGTTTTATTCTTAAATTCATAAAATATTTATTAAATAAATTACATTGCTAGAAATGTAAGCCTGTAGAAAAACCTTGGTCGGCTAAACTGAACAACTCTTGGAACTTAAATAAATACCAATTGATGAAAATTTCTTAATATCAAGCTTTCCGGGACTCTATTGTTACAGTCAGTGCTCTGTATAGTGAACCGTACGATATAACGAGTTGGGGAATATTATATATAAATTCTGCTCGATATAGTGATTTTCGATATAGACTCTCGATATAATCATATAGTAAAAATTTTACTTGGTAAACTAGAGTGAGAGCTTGAAATTTTTGTCGATCATGTCGCAATTGGATTAATAACGTGTTGCGCGAAAAATAAATTGAATTTAATAACGTGTTGCGAAAAACAAAGTAATTGGATTCAAATAAAAGAACTAGGAAGCGTGATTTTGCTGTTTTATAATAATTTATCAAAGAATTATTTCAGCTAAAATTATTTTCAAAAAAAGAAAGATTTTGTCTTGGGGCGAGAAAAAACAACTTTGTGAACTTAAAATGGAAGAAATCCACCATTCACATATCAGTTAATATAAAGAAAGAACTTGGCCAAAAATTCGGACTGCTATTTACAGCATTTTAAAAGATAAAGATAAATACTATTCCATCAATCCTAATGATGCCAACAGACAAAAATGATAAAGCTGCAAAATATCCTGATGGTTCAATCAAGCACTTTCAGGTAAAAGAGTAATTACAATCTGATATAATTCTTGTTAAATCAAAGAATTATTGATTGTGTAAGACCGACAGCTGAATCTGGCTGAGACAGAGGATGAATTATCAATTGTTAAACTACAAAAAAAGTATTAAAATCTTTAGAAATTGACTGTCCTTATATTCAAGATCCACCTGAAAATCTTACTTTTGGATTAATTCAATGAAAGCATTTAAAAAGCCACATATCTAGCCATACTGTTCTTTAGAAAAAATAAAGCAAGCACACCAGATAGTTGGATTACTAAATAATTACTTTATATTTATTTTTAATAAAGTTGTATCGCGGGGGTTTTTTGTCGATCTTTTGATATAATGAATCACACTATATAGATAGTTCTATCGAGCGCCGACTGTAATTATTAATCTCCTTTTTCGTAATTTTGGGTCACATAAATGCACATTTATCTACTATTATCAATAAAACTAAATTAAGCAAAATGAAGGAATTTTTTGGTTTAACAATGTTTGCAAAGGATCAGATAATTTCACAACATCGTTAGCAGAAGTAGCAATGTTTTGTTGAATATCAAAATCTGATAATAAAGCATCTTCTAGAGCTTTGATTTTTTCAAACAAATAATTCTTTCAATAAATTCTGGCTTTTCACTGTTAATATTCTTTCCCGCAAATAATAATTCAATTGGTGTCACGTGCAACCAATAAAACGTTTGTTTCCTTAAACGCACACGGGGGTGGCGCACTTAGGGGGTCTACTAATAATAATAATGTTTATGTTAGATTGATTCTGGCTTGTAATAAATAATCAAATGCAGTGCTTGGTACTTGAGAAATTAATTAAATTATTAAAATTAGTGACTATTAATTGCATTATTGTAATTAGAAAAAGACCAAAGTTGATTGAAGAATTAAATATTTTATCTTTTTATTTCAATCTTCTAATTTTAATAACACTGCTATGCAAAGTAATTTATATAACGTTTTAATCAATCTTTGCCTATCATTAGCAATATAACCATATTCTAAAAAATTTTACCCATGTAGAATTGATTTTGGAGCCAAGACTTGTTTCGCGGGGTCCAAGGCACTCTTTATTTTCTATCAATGATTTAATATGTTGATACAAGTTTTATAAATTGATACTAGTCGTTAGAAATAGAGATTGAAAAATAAAAACCAGTAAAAAGCATAGTAATTAATGCATTAAGTTACCTTGAATTGAACAAAATTTAACTGATAACAATAAAAATCGTGCTGTACCCGAATACTTGAATGCTAGTTCAAAAGCTACAAGAATATCTTTTATTGATTTTGCACCAGATAAGAGATTATAACAATAAGATATTGAACTTTGTATTGGTTGTCAAATAAATCATTCTCATTTAGCAGGCCAAATATTCAGATAATCTTAAAGAGGCAAGGTAATTTTTGAAGCCTTTTTTTTGCATTTGATAATTCCACAAATCATGGCTCTTATAAAAAAGATGCTCTTATTGCTAATAGGGTAAATTTAGGTCCATGTGAAAAACGAGAAATGCAACTTTGGACCTGACAAAAAAATCGCACAGCCTATTACTATGGTCTTTAAGGATGACCGCCAAAAGGAATATGAAGGAAGTGGTAGATTCTAGATTATGTAAATGTTGTAAGTAAAAATAGAATAGGTCGTTGTACTTGCATACTCCTATTATTATATATAGCCAGGTTTTGTTAATCAGAAGAGTGCAACGGAAGAAAAAATTTTAGAGGCAGGTCACTTGTGTATTTTCTACCCCAAGTTTCCATAAAAAAATTTTTTTAAATTGCGTGTTTGAGAAAAATTACCAAACTTGGTAATTTTCTCCAACTAGCCTAGCCAATCACGGTGTGGGTCAAACTTTGACTGGGTTTGGGTCCTGTCTGTTTCGTCAAATTCTTATGCAGGCCCTTAATAATTTCACATGATATAAATTTTTTTTAATTCATGGGGGAAGGAGATTAGAAAAAATTTTTTTTTAAAAAAAAAAGTGAAAGGATAAAATTAGTTTTCCTAGTCTTTCCTTTAATTTTCGTAAAAACCCCTTTTTCGAATTTATTTATTACGTGATAATAAAGAGAGCGGGCTAGGTAATATTTGAATTATAAAATATAAAATTAAATTTTGGAAGGACAAATACCTAAGACAGCTCAACCAACCCCTTCCCCACTTCAACTGTCTTTTTTTAAATAAATTCTACCTTTTCTTATTTACCTTTCTTTTATTTATTATTTTTTAACTTTAAAAAAAATTTTTTTTTAAATTAAAAATAATATCTATAACATAACACATATATATATTTTTTATTTCCTCAAGTGTCTGTTGAGTACCCTATATATACAAATCTTTCATATATAAATAAATATACATATATATTTATTTAACATAATAATAAATTATAAGCATGCAAACTATAAAGTGTGTAGTTGTGGGTGATGGTGCTGTTGGCAAGGTGTGTACATTTATATAGAATATTTGGATTATATTTATACCAGCAGTGCTATTTAGAAAGTATTTATTAAATGGTTAAGGAATACTTTTTTGTGTTGATCAAACAATTTAAATCGTTGAGTTGGATTTTAAGGAAACTTTATTTTACAATCAGATTGACCTTAAATAATTTTATACGAGGCAATTGGATTATACGGTGTTAATATAACTTGTAATAATTACTTCAACATAATTATAGTTTACAAAAAAAAAGGACTTTAAATTGGTGTAGATTAAAGAATTTAATGATTGATGAGAAACGATTAAATGAAATAAAATATTATTATTACTAAAGATTACAAATCGTATATTGATATTTATATTCTCTCTCTTCTTTTTCATTTGATTATTAGACTTGTCTATTAATCTCGTATACAACAAACAAGTTCCCTTCCGAGTATGTCCCTACAGTAAGTAATCTTTTTCAATCGATCAATCTGTTAATCTATTAATAAATCATTAATCAATTCATTATCTAAAAATTATTATTTTTACATTATATTAATCTCTAATGTTATTTATTATTAAAATATATTGTAGGTTTTTGACAATTATGCAGTGACAGTGATGATTGGAGATGAACCATACACATTGGGATTATTTGATACAGCTGGTTCGTAATGGTTATAATTTAAAAATTAAAAAAATGATTTTTTTTCTTGGAAAAAAAGTTATTAAAAAAAAAAAAAATTTAATAGAAATCATAATAATGATATTGATAACGATAATCTATATTTCTAATTAATATAATTAATATATATATGTGTGTGTGTGTGTGTATAATTTTATAGGTCAAGAGGATTATGATCGCCTTCGTCCACTTTCTTATCCTCAAACAGATGTTTTTCTTGTTTGTTTTTCTGTAACTTCGCCAGCTTCATTTGAAAATGTTAAAGAAAAATGGTTTCCGGAGGTTCATCATCATTGTCCAGGAGTTCCATGTTTAATTGTTGGTACTCAAGTAGATTTGCGTGATGACCCTGGAGTGGTTGAAAGATTATCAAGACAAAAGATGAGACCTGTAACTTCTGAACAAGGAGAAAGACTTGCCAGAGAATTAGGTGCTGTAAAATATGTCGAGTGCTCGGCTTTGACACAAAAGGGTTTGAAAAATGTTTTTGATGAAGCAATTGTTGCTGCTTTGGAGCCACCAGTAACTAAAAAATCACGTAAATGTTTGGTGCTGTAAAATTTTTGGAAAATTTTATTTTTATATATTTGTAGTTTTAATAATTATAATTATAATAATTATAATTATTTATATTTATATTTAAAAAAATATACAATATTATTTTATTATTTTTTATTTTATTTTATTTTAATTTGTTCCTTCCCTCACCCTTTCCTCATCCTTCCATCCTTCCATCCATCCTTCTTCCTATACGCAATAAATTCAAATTCATCATCTAATTTATTAATTAAAGTCAATATTATCATTGTTATTATTGTTGATTGAATTTTAAGTAAGATAATGGATGAATGATTTGAGTAGAGAAGCTTTAGATTTAGGCAAAAAAAAAAATTTTTTTTAATTTGCTCTTTAATTTATAATTAATATTTGATTTACTTTATTTTTTTTTTTTTAATACACATTTTTTTTGATTAATTCTCGTAGAAATTATCTTTAATTATTAATAATGGATTTTTTTTCTATATAAATTAAATTCATTAAAATTGTATTTTTTATAAGATATACTTTTATATAATAATAATTATGCACTAACATCACAAGAAAATCATAACTGATAATAATAATGACAATGGATTAAAAAAAACTTTTTTCATTCTTTTGCCTGAAGATATTAAAAACCTTCCTTGGCCTTGAATTTTCTGGGAGAAATTCTGGGTCCTGTTTCAGGACGAGAAGAGCTAACTTTTTTAAAATATTAATTATGTGAGCTGTCACTATTGATGATGATGCATATTATAAAACAAATAATATCTATCTATCTAATAAATTACTTCTAATTTGTATATATATTTTATTTAAAAACTGTTATATATATTTTACAACAATGATTAATAATAATATTTTTAAAAAACCCCATTTATAACTTTATTTTTAGCAATGGATATGTTCTTTTTTTGATCGGAAGATCCCAACAATATGGTCCAAAATCTGATCCAAATTTATATTGTAGAAATTTCCTAACACCAAGATCAGGATCAGTTTCAATAAGTTGATTAATATATGACATTACCTCTGGTTTCTTGTGAAGTTCTAAATCAATGATTGCTTTTAGCGCTGTTATTCGAACATTTATATAATTATCATATCTATTAATCAATTGAATCATTTAATATTTATCGATATTGTAAAATAAAATATTTTTTAAAAAAACCCAATTTACATTGTATAAACCAAAAGTTCTTTTCCATCAACATTGATCACTTGGCTCATCATCAATCTTGCTTTTGCCTATATAATCAATATATTAATATATTATTAACATATTATTCAAATAAAAAAAAACCCAAATCTGGTATTTATTTCAAACAACCAGATTCAAATATTCCAAATAAACCTAATGAATTTTATGAACCAAATGCAAGTATAATTCAATCATTCTTGAATAAAATAAAATTCTACTCTAATCAAATTAATTATATAAAAAAATATTGTCAATTGGCAGGATGAACCATTTGTTTATACAATACATAGACCAATTCCTGGTGCAACGAGATGTTGGCTTCCTTGTCTTGATCGTTATCAGGATAAATGTACTTGGGATTTTTTCATCACCGTATCAGATATTGAAAATTTCGATAGAATGATGGTAGTTACCAGCGGAAATTTATTAGAGATTGTAAGGAATATATTTATTATTATCCAAAAAGTTTATTATTATTTAATATTAATATCCTTGCCATATATACACACACACATGTATTCATAAATTTGTATAGATTGAATCACCTAATAATCACCATAATAAGAGATTGTTTCATTATAGGCTGCCTGTGCCAATTCAAGCTCAACATATTGGATTAGTTTGTGGACCTTTTCGTTCTCCTTACATTTTACATTATCCAGGTGAAGACGATCTACCAGAAAATAGACCACTTATTACTGCTTATTTCTCTTCAAGATGGGAAGAATGGATTAGACCGACACTTTATCCTAATCAGGAGGGTGCTGATACTTTTTGGATACATTGGGTATACATACAAATCACACATATATCCACATCAATAAAAAAAACTTTTACCTCGTTAATTTATTTCTACTTACCAAAAGTTGCCTATTTTAAGGCATTTGATTATTTTATCGAAGGGTATTCTCACTTTAAGATCCATCCCGAGTTTGACAAACGAAACCCAAAAGTTAAACCTGGAAAATTTCCATTCAATTGTTTTCATATAGTATTTGTTGAAAATGCTTATAATGATATTACAGTATGTGCTGGGATGGTAATATGTCGGTATGTATATTTATACATCTAATGCTTTTTTGAATAGAATTCAACCGTCAATAGTAATAGTTATTTCAATCATAACATCAATATATAGTACAAGTTTATTATATAATGAGCATATAATAGAACAAGTATTTGTCACGAGGCGTCTTTTAATAAATGCAATAGCTCAGCAATGGTTTGGAATTTTTATTCCTCCTCATTCATGGTAAAAAATTTTTTTTGTAAAATTGTCATTTTAAAAAAATATTAATTTAATTATTAATTTTTTTGTCATAATTTTTTGCCTTTTAGGCGTGACTTTTGGCTTGCAATCGGTTTATCAAATTATTTTACAACCATGTATCTTGAAAAAATATTTGGCGAACAAGAAATTCAATTATCACGCAAACTTGTAAGTTAAAATTATAATTATTAATTAAAAAAATAACCTGAATATTATTAAATTTATACATATATACATACATATTTAGGATATCGATAAATTATGCAATCTTGATGTAAACCAACCACCATTATGTTCATATGGTTATGAGACACCAATTGAAACAAGAGAACTGGAGTTTCTAAATTTAAAAGCTCCACTTGTTCTTTGGATGCTTAACAATATATTGCCATTTTTTGATTATCATCGTGGAATACTTGGAATTATTTATTTGATATTGAACCGTGCTAAGGAAACATCCTACCATAACTTTAGACCTGGTTATCTGGAAACCAAAGAATTTTTCAATTTGTGTAAAGATGTTATTCGCCAAGAACTCCGTGATGAAATCAAACAATTTAAAAAACAATGGATATACGGGTCTGGTTGTCCTATTTTTAAAATCAATGCTAATTTCAACAGGAAAAAGATGACGGTTGAATTTAAATTTGTACAACAAAATTCGAATTTAGTTCATTCTGATTTGGAAAAGAAAAAATCAAATGATAAAAAATTAACAACTACACATGCCGATGATCACAAAAAGCATACTTCCTTATTCACTGTATGACTATTATATATAATCCATAGATGATCTTAATATTTGTTTAATATAGAGTATTAAATATGATTGAAAATTTTTAAATAGGGACAGATGGATATTGCTATTAATGAACCCGATGGTGTAGAATATATTCATACTATCTATATTCGAGAGAAGACTGAAACATTTTCACTTCCATATCATACCAAATATAAACGGTCCAAGATAACTCTTAAACCTAGATTTGTAAGGAAAAGAGGAACATTTGATTCCTATGTTCCGCTCGAATTAATAGAAGAACAATCTAGAATTTATCCTGTTCTTTGGGGAATGGATCCAGAATTTAATGAAAGAGATGAATGGAAAATTATTGAATGGGCTGATCCGTCTCGTCAACAGAGCACTAGGTATCGATTATATATATATATATATTCTGGGGGGTTATTTTTTTAAAAAATAATTTTTTTTCGAAATCGAATCTTTTTTTTTTCA
>CAUDNR010004141.1:25008-50206 GCA_958430865.1 Entrophospora sp. SA101 | reverse complement strand
TTTTTTTGTTTTAGTATTTTGAAGTTGACCAATTGTTACTATAAGCAATTAATGATTATAGATGATCTGCACCGTATCTGTTGTTGTAATAACATTGTTGAGAGAAAAAACCAGCTTCTTAATGTTTACCTTTTCGAATGTTTTTTTTTTAAGAGGGCTGAGTGAAACAGATTCTCGACATGCAACACATTTTGGCTCAAAGAGCCCACTGTTAAACCTTTCCTGTAACAGTCCATAAATTTTGCAGCCATTCTTGCATATTTTCTAATTTGTTTCAATGGTATAGAATCAAAGGCTCCGGGAACATTCTCTTGAAGACCTTTCCATGTGTAATTACAATGTTGCCTAACATACTGTTTAGCCCAAACACTGATGGCAGTTAGTAGCAACTAGTTGAGGAAAGCCTGTACTCGCGCCCCCAATACATTTCAATTTAGTTAAGCTCACAATGAATTTTGGATAGAAGATGATCTTATGACTCCTTGCTTCAATTAATTCTTGAAATAAGGGTTTTTTGCTTTTAAAATCATCTTGGGTTGCTAAGATATGTCTAGCACAACAAGTCAAAGGTCCTTCAAAAGAAACTTGTAAGAAAATAATAACAAAAGATGATTATTTTCATATTTTGATAATTGTAATATAATTATATTATAATAAGCAGTGTCTGAAATTGAGTGCGGGAGTTTGTGTTACATATTGAATTTAGCCAATCAAATTTGTCCTTCTGGTAGAAAATTTAACGTTGATTGGCTAAATTCAATATGTAACACAAACCCCGCACTCAATTTCAGACACTGATAATAAGCTATAATTTACATGATTTTAAATTTACATGATTTTTGTAGGTCACATGTTGTGACCAAAATTAGAAATTTTGCCCTGTATATACACTGCCTGGAAGAAAGTATCCGAACCTTGTTTTTTATTAATTCCACAAACTTTTACAGTTTACTCTCTCTATAACGGATCTTTCTATAACGGATTTTTCTCTATAATTGACAAAAAATTCTGGCCCAATTTTTTACTATTTAAAACCTCTTTCTATAACGGATTTTATTAGTTAAATTTTATATAATGTATAACGGACAGCACCCCGAAAACATTCTATATAAATCCCTCTCTCTATACCGGATTCACGTGATTTCAAAACTAAAATGCAGATCTTAAATCATATAGTCATTATTAGATCACTATACAAATGTCAAATAATCTCTTAATTGTTAATTAATAAAGAAATCAAAAATTGATGATGTTATTGCCAAGCTAAAATAATGTCAATATTATTTTAATAAAGAAAACAATGTTAATATTATTTTACGTGTAAATAAACGTCGCGAAATTAAGCAATTTTTTTTAATTTTTAAATTTTTCATTAATCAAACTTAATTCATATCAAATTGATTCATTTATTATCTATTCTGTTTTATTATTTATTTAAAATGTCATTAAATAAGAGAAAATCTTTAACAGCTTTGATAAAAAGAGATATTTGTTTGGCAAAACAAAAAACTCCAATCCCAACAAATAGAGAATTAGCAACAGCTTTTGATATTAGTACAAGTACAATTAGTGATATTTTAAATGAAAAAGATAGGTGGCTTTCCATTAATCCAGAATCCTCTGATGCTACCAAGAAAAAAAGGAGAAGCTTGGTATACGAAGAAGTCGATCAAGCATTAACTATTTGGACAGAGAAAGCTATTGGTGCAGAGTTAGACATTACTGGTGATATATTGAAAGAAAAAGCAATACACTTTGCCCAACTTCTTGATATTAATGACTTCAAAGCATCAGAAGGATGGTTAACAAAATTCAAGCAAAGACATAATATCAAACAGTATACAAAACAAGGTGAAGCTGCCAGTACTCCTATTTCGGAATTACCTATTTTATAGAGAATAATTAAAGAATTCTATTACAAATCAATATCAATTATCAGATATTTTTAATGCAGATGAGACTGGGTTATTTTGGAAACTGGAACCATCAAAAGTATTATCAACAGGACCTGTATCTGGAAGAAAGAAGTCAAAGGAAAGAGTTACAGTATTATTAACATGTAATGCTAGTGGAACAGAAAAATTGAAGCCATTATTTATACACAAATATAAAACGCCTAAAGCTTTAAAAAATATTGACAAAGAAGCATTGTCAGTAAATTATTACTGGAATCTCAAAGCATGGATGCAAGTCTCCATTTTTAATGATTATTTAGTCAATTTAAACAGATATATGCAACAACAAAATAGAAATATTTTGTTATTATTAGACAATGCTCCCACACATTCTGTTAATGAGACAACAAATTTAACAAATGTTAAAATTCATTTTTTGCCTCCAAATACTACTGCATTTTTACAACCATGTGATGCTGGTATAATCAATAGCTTCAAGGTAAATAAATTATTAATATTAATATTAATTTTCTTTTTTAAAAAAATTCTTAACATAATTTCAATATCATATTTTACAGGCAAATTATAAAAAACTTTTTTTGAGAAAAAAACTAAAAAATTATGAAATACAAAAAAGAGGCGGAGAACCTGATCCAATTACAATAAAGCATGCAATTAAATATACTACAAAGGCATGGGAAAATGTTACCAGTCAAACAATAATTAATTGCTGGAAAAAGACTGCAATTTTACCTGATGTGGATGAAAATTCTATTGAAATTCAAAATGCTACATCATTCCTAGATTCTTCAAAAAATAATGATGAAAATGATTTACAAAGTTTAATTAATGAACTTGATTTTGCAAATCCTTTATCTGGGACAGAATATCTTTCCATTGATGAAGTAGAAAGAAATGACAATGACAATTATGAGGGTTTGCCAAATGATGAAGAAATAATTTCTATGCTAAAGCTTAATGAAGAAAAAGATGAAGAAGATGATGATAATATTGAAGAAATTCCTCTTGTTTCAAGTCAAGATGCTTTATTGGCCATTGAAAATGTAAATTTATTTGTTGAACAGCAATTTAAGGAATTTACAAATGAAGAATTGAAATTGTTAAAAACCATTAAAAAGAAAATCAAAAAAGTAGAATTTAATTCAAAAAAACAATCTACATTAGATAGTTTTTTGAACATTAATATTGAATAATTATTTTTTTATAATCATAATGATAATCATAATAAATTTTTTTTTATTAGTTAACTTAATCATGTGACGATCAACAAAATTCTCTATATTCTCTCTATAACGGATCTTTTTTCCCCAGACAAATGATCCGTTATAGAGAGAGTGAACTGTATTCTGTTTTTTATTTCAGATAAATTTTTTTTTAAATACTAATTGACTATTGATATAATTCTTGCCTGAATAATTAGTTGTTTTTTGTTAATTCATAATTTACCTCATTAAATTAACGTAAAATTTTGTTTTTCCTAATTTTCATTGAAACCTGCAATTTATTTTTGAAATTTTTATTTTAACGTTCATATACATTTGTTAAATTATTATCTAATTTTTGACACTTATTATTCAATCGATAGAAATTTTTAGCTCTGAATATTCATCATCAGGATTTTTTTGGTTAGCATTGCCAATCAATAGTCACAAGTTTATAGTTTTATAAAAAGTACGAGAAGTATAACATTTTATCCTATATATTTCCTCAAATAAAAAAATTTCATGAATGTTTTCTTAGAATAAACTTATTCAATCAATATCCAGGCAAAGAAAAAGGTATATTTGAAAAAAAGAAGAAAGCAATTAAACCAGTACTTGATTTAAAATCGTTCTTGATTAAATTACAACATGTAACATCAAGATTCGTACGTAGGGTCAAAGGATTTTTCTTCTAAATCAATTTTTCGTTTCATCACTACATTAACATTAATCTCATACTTAACACTTCTTCTACATGCTACTCCCAAAAGATTTCTGAGATAATCCGTAACACTATTAATATATTTATTTACGTAGTCGGTCTTCAATGATAATGTTACGATCTACAAAAAAAATCTGAATAATTTAATAAACTCTAATTAATATTAATGAATGAATATAATTTGTTGTATCAACAAACTTATCATATGGCATCATTCATTGATGGTGATTCTTTAGAAGTAAAAATTTGATTTTAATAAAAGTAAAGCTTTATTGTGCGCAACGATGTCATTTTACATGTGCAAAAAAATAATTTTTCAGACACTTCACGTAAAACCAACATAGATAAAAAACAACAAATATTCTATAGCTTATATTAATAAAATGAAAATATACTTTTTTTTTTGGTTATAACAAACATACATATTAAAAAAAAAGTATTGAAAGGAGTGAGAAAAATAATAATAATAATAAAAAGAGAGAGGGAGAAGGTATTGTAACGTAATGTATTACACCTTCAAATAATTTATCTACTGGAAAAAAAAAAGAAAAAAAGAAAAACAGATAAGGGGAAAATTGATATTATTGTTCATAGCATAATTTATATTATGTATTTATATTTATAATTATATTTATATATATATATGTGTGTATGTGTGTGTGTAAAAAATTACATTAAATGTTATTTTTATTAATTATTATTATTAAATTTTTTTGTTGGGTGGTTTTTGTTTGATTAAATGTTGATCTGCATTGGGATTGGTGTCGTCTACATCTAAAGACAAACCATAACTATTATTATTATTATTACTCGTAAAAGTGTTTGATTTTTATCGCCTAATGCTTACTTTACGCTTACTTTTTTAATACCATTGTCCGTTTCCACCAGTTGGATCATCTTTTCTACCACCTTTATACGAACTTAAATAATTTACTGCCGCTGGATTATTTTTAGTTTGACTACGAAGTCTAAAAAATTATTATTATATTAATTAAAAAAAAAAATAAAGCATAAAAAGTAGATTTAAATATAAATATACAATACGTAAATAACTTACAGTCTATCTGAAGTTACAACTCTATTATTATTATCTGTAACGGGTGCAGCACTATCTTTATTACGCCTAGGAACTGATGTTAACCGTGATGAGCCACTTGCAATGGGTTGTGGTGTGGTAGATGTAGCAGCTCTTGTAGAACTGATACCAGTTCCATAAATTGGTTTATTTGTTGGACGGCGAGGTGTTGAAGGATCGTTAGCAAAATTTGAGGCAGTGACTGCCTGTCTATTATTAACAGCACGTTTTTGATTCTTGATATCTTCATCAACAGCTTCACCAGCATTATTTGCATCTTCTGGCATTTGTAAAGGTGGATGAACTTTGTTAGCTTCTTTTTCCTATTGTTATTATTTATTTATTGTTTTTTTTAAAAAAAATAATTTTTTGGATGATTACTATAAATATTTGAATTATAACGGTTTTTTTAAAAAAATTAGAGTAAAATACATACATATTTGAAAATTGTCCAATCGAATACATAATCGTATTGAAATCCTTCACGAACAAACAAATCTCGGAACAATTTTCTTAGATAGCTATAATCTGGTTTATCATCAAATCTAAGAGATCTTGTATAATTCAAATAGATAGCAAATTCATTAGGGAATGTGCGACAAAGAAGTTCTGTGGGAGTGGTCATTTTCTTTTCCATAATACGATCATATTTTTGTTTTTTTGTTGCGGCTTTAAGACCTTGCCATGGAAGTGATCCGCGACAAAAATACATCATTACATAACCCAGTGACTCAAGATCGTCACGACGAGATTGTTCTTTAAGGAAATTTAAAAAAAATAAATATTTTCAAGCATAAACACGTATTTAAAAATAAAATAAAAATATTAAAACATACCAACTCCTAAATGAGTGTTAATACTTGCATATCTAGCTGTGCCTGTTAAATTCTTATTTTCTCTATAAGGAATGTGTAAATGTGTTTTTGGATCGCGATATTTTTTGGCCAAGCCAAAATCGATCACATTAACTTGATTACCACGTTTACCAATTCCCATTAAGAAATTATCAGGCTTAATATCTCTATGAATGAAATTTTTTGAATGTATATATTCAATTCGAGAAATCTAAATCATTTTTAAAAATAAAAACACATTAATTATATGTGTGTAAATGTGTATATATGCAAATAATTAATTAACATACCAATTGATCGGCTAATAATAGTACAGTCTTTAATGAAAATTTGCGATTACAAAAATTGAACAAATCCTCTAATGATGGACCCAATAAATCAATCACCATAGCATTATAATCGCATTCAGTACCGTACCAGCGGACAAATGGAATGCCCACACCACCAGCAAGAGTTTTATAAACTTTTGCTTCATATTCTAATTGTGGATGTTTAGCCTTTGTAGATTCAAGTTTTATAGCAACTTCTTCGCCATTAATAATATTTGTTCCTAATTAATAACAAAACGATATGTATGATTGTAACGACGATAACGATAATTATAGTGGAAAAAAATAATACTAAATCTAAATTCTTTAAATGTTGAAATAACAATAACAATAAACATCGAACATTTTAAATCTATACATACCAAGATAAATTTCACCAAAAGAACCTGAACCGATCTTTCTTCCTATACGATATTTATTACCTACCCTTAAATCCATAGCCATATTTGCAAATATATATATATTTATTTCTTTTATTAATAGAAAAATTTTTTTTAAAGAGTTAGATGATGTTGGAAAATAATAGTTTAAAAATATATAATTTTAAATTTAATATTTGTTATTATCTATAAAATATCAATAAAAATTATTACCTTTATTAAATAAATTTTTTTATTCTAAATTCTAAATGAATCCAAGTAATGATGAACTTGTTAAATAAAGTTTTTTCTACCAGCTGGAAAAATTGAAAGGAATTTTGGGTAGGTCAACAACACTGACTTCTCTCTTTTCTCTCTTTATATATTAATATTGTATTATTAGATGACTAAACAACTATCTGAAAAATGTCTAATTTTTTTTTTAATTTTTAATTTTTAAGAAAAATATATAAAAAAAATTAAATACATATATTAGTATTATTTACTATTATTATTAAAAAAGTTGAAAAACTTCAAAGGAAGGTGTTTTTAAAGGGGTATTAATAATAATAATATGATTATTATGAAAATTTTTGGGGTTTTGGTACTATTAGCTGTTAAGAGAGTTGATATATATAATATAGAAAATTTTTGGGGGATAATCCACTCAACTATTTGGGGTAATATATATGAGTCATCGATATATATATATATATATATTACAAATACACACAATATATTATGTATATTTAAGATCAGCTGACTTAATAAAGAGTTTATTTTATATTAAAAAACAATCAATAAATTTCTTTTTGTTTGACAAACATTAATATTATTTATTAATAAATTATATGTATATATAATTTTATTTGCCACATTTACAACAAATTCTTGTTCTTTATTATAGATTAAAATTTTTTCGCATTTTCCCAACAATATATACATTGAATACTAAATCAAGTAAACCCCCATTTGTAATACATGAAACTTAAATAGAATTTTTATAGTGCAGCAAGCTCTTTCAAGGTTAAAAAATTTAATGCACAATGATAATCTTGGGAGCGCATTTTTAAGCGCACAATAAGCCTTTCTATATTTTTTGTATATAAAGATAATTTTATTCTATATTTTAAGAATTACAGATTGAAGGGAATATGAAAAAAAATTTCTTCTTAGTATTTATATTTCGTTGAGTAATCTTTTGGCGATACTACTAATCCTCGACCTTTCCTTGCACCACGATACACTGTTTCTATTATATCTATAAGTTCTTGTTTATCCTCCAATGCCTAATCATATAAATTACATTTAGGTAAAACATCATCAACCAAATCTTTTAACAAACATAATAATAATATTTATTATTTACTGACCCAATTAATCTTGTTATTATTACCAGTTCCTAAATCAATCATTATATGTTTATTTCGAAAGAAAAACATAACTGTGCACGGATCGTAAAGTTCGTACATCTAAAGATTGAAATTTTGAAATAATTAGTATATAAACATATTTATGTACATATATGTATTATCTAAGTCCTATAGCTATACCTTATTAAAATCAGGAACTTCTGTGATATCAACCTACCAAAAAATATTATTTATTAAAAACTTCCAATCATCTTGCAAATAAATATAAAATAATTTATTTACCAAGTATATCACTGCAAAATTCTTCACTTTTTCAGCAATGCCATACAAAGTTTCATCCATTTTCATACAAGTAGGATCCTAATGTCAAAGAAGTATTGTTAATATTAATATTCGATAGTAAAGATTAATGTTTCATAATTATTGACTATTTACCCAATCATGTCCAAAGCGAATAACCACAACTCTATCTTCTTCAGATAAAATTGCTTGATCCACTTGCCATCCTAAAATTTATCAAATCATTAAATTAAACAAACTATACACATATTACACATCAAATAAAAAAATTAAGTAAATCTACCATTTGTTAAATGTGGAAGAAAATAAGACATTTTTACTTGTTAAAAAATAAATTTAGTTTTTTATATTTATATTTATTACTCCATTGTAGTACAAATATCCGCAATGATCACATGACAATAACATTAATAGAAAAATCAAAATAATTCTTTGACTGAAAAATAATAATGACTAACTCGGGGCCTATTATTACTTCAAAACATCTTGAAACATTAAAGAAATACTTAGAAAAAGATACTATCGAGAGAGGCTACGTTTACTATGTAAGTTTTATTATAATGGGGCTTTCTGATTAGAAATAAACAGTCATCTCAATCAATTAATTATTGAATTAACTTTATCAAGCATCAAAAAGTAAATATTGAGTTAGATATAGTTGACCAGTTTATAAAGGTAATTTAATTTATTTGCATAGTTCATATACAATATGAATTAAAGAAGAAGAATTAAACGACTTGAATAATTAAATTGTGGTTATTTAGGGTTATACTGAAATTCATCTTAAACCAATTCGATTTGATATCCATGAGATAAAACTTAATTGTCGTCAATGTGGTAAAGTGTATTTATCATAATAAACTTTGATAGTCATAATAATACCTTAATTAAAATTCCAAAAAAACAAATCAACAATAGTAATAAATGAAATCAAATTAAATGGAGTCAAGGCATTATATGAGATAAATAAAAAAATAGATTCTGGTGTTGAAGGTGAAATTATTATTCAAATTCCAGATGAAATGTTGAATATTCCCATATTAGATGAGGTAAAATATGTAGTGTGTGTGTGTGTGTGTGTGTGTGTATAATACTAAATATGTTATATGTGAATTAATGATGTTTAATTTTTTTTTAGGACGGTGAATGGATTCCTATAATTGTAAATGTTGATTTTACACTAGAAAAACCCAAATCTGGTATTTATTTCAAACAACCAGATTCAAATATTCCAAATAAACCTAATGAATTTTATGAACCAAATGCAAGTATAATTCAATCATTCTTGAATAAAATAAAATTCTACTCTAATCAAATTAATTATATAAAAAAATATTGTCAATTGGCAGGATGAACCATTTGTTTATACAATACATAGACCAATTCCTGGTGCAACGAGATGTTGGCTTCCTTGTCTTGATCGTTATCAGGATAAATGTACTTGGGATTTTTTCATCACCGTATCAGATATTGAAAATTTCGATAGAATGATGGTAGTTACCAGCGGAAATTTATTAGAGATTGTAAGGAATATATTTATTATTATCCAAAAAGTTTATTATTATTTAATATTAATATCCTTGCCATATATACACACACACATGTATTCATAAATTTGTATAGATTGAATCACCTAATAATCACCATAATAAGAGATTGTTTCATTATAGGCTGCCTGTGCCAATTCAAGCTCAACATATTGGATTAGTTTGTGGACCTTTTCGTTCTCCTTACATTTTACATTATCCAGGTGAAGACGATCTACCAGAAAATAGACCACTTATTACTGCTTATTTCTCTTCAAGATGGGAAGAATGGATTAGACCGACACTTTATCCTAATCAGGAGGGTGCTGATACTTTTTGGATACATTGGGTATACATACAAATCACACATATATCCACATCAATAAAAAAAACTTTTACCTCGTTAATTTATTTCTACTTACCAAAAGTTGCCTATTTTAAGGCATTTGATTATTTTATCGAAGGGTATTCTCACTTTAAGATCCATCCCGAGTTTGACAAACGAAACCCAAAAGTTAAACCTGGAAAATTTCCATTCAATTGTTTTCATATAGTATTTGTTGAAAATGCTTATAATGATATTACAGTATGTGCTGGGATGGTAATATGTCGGTATGTATATTTATACATCTAATGCTTTTTTGAATAGAATTCAACCGTCAATAGTAATAGTTATTTCAATCATAACATCAATATATAGTACAAGTTTATTATATAATGAGCATATAATAGAACAAGTATTTGTCACGAGGCGTCTTTTAATAAATGCAATAGCTCAGCAATGGTTTGGAATTTTTATTCCTCCTCATTCATGGTAAAAAATTTTTTTTGTAAAATTGTCATTTTAAAAAAATATTAATTTAATTATTAATTTTTTTGTCATAATTTTTTGCCTTTTAGGCGTGACTTTTGGCTTGCAATCGGTTTATCAAATTATTTTACAACCATGTATCTTGAAAAAATATTTGGCGAACAAGAAATTCAATTATCACGCAAACTTGTAAGTTAAAATTATAATTATTAATTAAAAAAATAACCTGAATATTATTAAATTTATACATATATACATACATATTTAGGATATCGATAAATTATGCAATCTTGATGTAAACCAACCACCATTATGTTCATATGGTTATGAGACACCAATTGAAACAAGAGAACTGGAGTTTCTAAATTTAAAAGCTCCACTTGTTCTTTGGATGCTTAACAATAGATTGCCATTTTTTGATTATCATCGTGGAATACTTGGAATTATTTATTTGATATTGAACCGTGCTAAGGAAACATCCTACCATAACTTTAGACCTGGTTATCTGGAAACCAAAGAATTTTTCAATTTGTGTAAAGATGTTATTCGCCAAGAACTCCGTGATGAAATCAAACAATTTAAAAAACAATGGATATACGGGTCTGGTTGTCCTATTTTTAAAATCAATGCTAATTTCAACAGGAAAAAGATGACGGTTGAATTTAAATTTGTACAACAAAATTCGAATTTAGTTCATTCTGATTTGGAAAAGAAAAAATCAAATGATAAAAAATTAACAACTACACATGCCGATGATCACAAAAAGCATACTTCCTTATTCACTGTATGACTATTATATATAATCCATAGATGATCTTAATATTTGTTTAATATAGAGTATTAAATATGATTGAAAATTTTTAAATAGGGACAGATGGATATTGCTATTAATGAACCCGATGGTGTAGAATATATTCATACTATCTATATTCGAGAGAAGACTGAAACATTTTCACTTCCATATCATACCAAATATAAACGGTCCAAGATAACTCTTAAACCTAGATTTGTAAGGAAAAGAGGAACATTTGATTCCTATGTTCCGCTCGAATTAATAGAAGAACAATCTAGAATTTATCCTGTTCTTTGGGGAATGGATCCAGAATTTAATGAAAGAGATGAATGGAAAATTATTGAATGGGCTGATCCGTCTCGTCAACAGAGCACTAGGTATCGATTATATATATATATATATTCTGGGGGGTTATTTTTTTAAAAAATAATTTTTTTTCGAAATCGAATCTTTTTTTTTTCAATGTAGTGATCATTGGGATTGGATACTTATTGATCGTGCTTTTAGTTGGATTGGCAAATTCGATTTTGAACAGCCCGATTACATGTGGGCTTCTCAACTAGAATCAGAAGGCTCTGTTGCAGCACAATACGAAGTAATCATCTTTACTTAAAATATAAATAAATATACAGATACGGAGCGAGTTCAATAGAAAGGGTAGTTTGTCATTTTATCGATTTCGAGTTAATGTCGTATCTGTGATATTTTCTTTTAAAGTTTATAATAACACTAGTAATTTCCTTCAAACACAGATATTTTTTGTCGATTTTTTCGATCCGATTTGACAACTCCTTTCTATTGAGCTCATCTCACATACATACATATTTTTTAATTTATCATATCATATCATATATATATATATATAGGCTATTAAAGCATTGGAAAAAAGTCCTTCGGCTGCATGCTCTACAACGTTATTAAGAACATTACGAGATTGGAGGTATCATTACAGATGTCGTACGAGTGCCGCAATGGCAATGGCAAAAGTTTGTATTTATTGTGTATAGTTTGTATTGAAATCGATAATAAAATATTTTAATTTCATTCATCAATTGTTTTAGTGCGCAACAAATGAACTTAATTATATAGGTTTACATCAATTACTGAAAACTTACGAATATGATTATTGTGAACGCGTGGATGATCAAATCATACCGAAAACGAATAATTTTTCGGATTGGGAGGAGTATTTTGTCCAGAAGGTGTGATATTACTTTGGAATTAATTGTTGTTCAAAGTAGTGTATACATATGCATACACAATTTCTCACCAAAGTTTATATATAAATATCTTTAAAAGTCGATTCCAATTGCTCTTTCAAATATAAGACAAACAGGTGGTGTTACTCCAGTTGATGTAAAAGAAACTTTAGTTGATATGTTAAATTGGAACGATAATTCAGAGAATCCGGTTTTTATTTGATTTTATTTTTGTTTAATGTATACTTGTATGTATTAATTAATTTTGGTATTTGCATACAGTATGCCGATGATTATCTTGTGGCAGCGTATATAGAATCACTAGGATATTCATTCGTGCAATTTGAAGAAGAGTCTGATCAAGGTGTTGAAATTTTCGATTTAGCAGGTGATTCTAATGCTTATTTAAAAGAAACGTTGGAAATTCTTAATAGATACAAATTTCGTAATGATTTATTCAATTCGTATCACTCAGTTATACTATCATCAATTATAATGGTAGGTTTTTTTGTTAACATTTCATTGGTTTTTTTTTATTTGAATAATATGTTAATAATATATTAATATATTGATTATATAGGCAAAAGCAAGATTGATGATGAGCCAAGTGATCAATGTTGATGGAAAAGAACTTTTGGTTTATACAATGTAAATTGGGTTTTTTTAAAAAATATTTTATTTTACAATATCGATAAATATTAAATGATTCAATTGATTAATAGATATGATAATTATATAAATGTTCGAATAACAGCGCTAAAAGCAATCATTGATTTAGAACTTCACAAGAAACCAGAGGTAATGTCATATATTAATCAACTTATTGAAACTGATCCTGATCTTGGTGTTAGGAAATTTCTACAATATAAATTTGGATCAGATTTTGGACCATATTGTTGGGATCTTCCGATCAAAAAAAGAACATATCCATTGCTAAAAATAAAGTTATAAATGGGGTTTTTTAAAAATATTATTATTAATCATTGTTGTAAAATATATATAACAGTTTTTAAATAAAATATATATACAAATTAGAAGTAATTTATTAGATAGATAGATATTATTTGTTTTATAATATGCATCATCATCAATAGTGACAGCTCACATAATTAATATTTTAAAAAAGTTAGCTCTTCTCGTCCTGAAACAGGACCCAGAATTTCTCCCAGAAAATTCAAGGCCAAGGAAGGTTTTTAATATCTTCAGGCAAAAGAATGAAAAAAGTTTTTTTTAATCCATTGTCATTATTATTATCAGTTATGATTTTCTTGTGATGTTAGTGCATAATTATTATTATATAAAAGTATATCTTATAAAAAATACAATTTTAATGAATTTAATTTATATAGAAAAAAAATCCATTATTAATAATTAAAGATAATTTCTACGAGAATTAATCAAAAAAAATGTGTATTAAAAAAAAAAAAATAAAGTAAATCAAATATTAATTATAAATTAAAGAGCAAATTAAAAAAAATTTTTTTTTTTGCCTAAATCTAAAGCTTCTCTACTCAAATCATTCATCCATTATCTTACTTAAAATTCAATCAACAATAATAACAATGATAATATTGACTTTAATTAATAAATTAGATGATGAATTTGAATTTATTGCGTATAGGAAGAAGGATGGATGGAAGGATGGAAGGATGAGGAAAGGGTGAGGGAAGGAACAAATTAAAATAAAATAAAATAAAAAATAATAAAATAATATTGTATATTTTTTTAAATATAAATATAAATAATTATAATTATTATAATTATAATTATTAAAACTACAAATATATAAAAATAAAATTTTCCAAAAATTTTACAGCACCAAACATTTACGTGATTTTTTAGTTACTGGTGGCTCCAAAGCAGCAACAATTGCTTCATCAAAAACATTTTTCAAACCCTTTTGTGTCAAAGCCGAGCACTCGACATATTTTACAGCACCTAATTCTCTGGCAAGTCTTTCTCCTTGTTCAGAAGTTACAGGTCTCATCTTTTGTCTTGATAATCTTTCAACCACTCCAGGGTCATCACGCAAATCTACTTGAGTACCAACAATTAAACATGGAACTCCTGGACAATGATGATGAACCTCCGGAAACCATTTTTCTTTAACATTTTCAAATGAAGCTGGCGAAGTTACAGAAAAACAAACAAGAAAAACATCTGTTTGAGGATAAGAAAGTGGACGAAGGCGATCATAATCCTCTTGACCTATAAAATTATACACACACACACACACATATATATATTAATTATATTAATTAGAAATATAGATTATCGTTATCAATATCATTATTATGATTTCTATTAAATTTTTTTTTTTTTTAATAACTTTTTTTCCAAGAAAAAAAATCATTTTTTTAATTTTTAAATTATAACCATTACGAACCAGCTGTATCAAATAATCCCAATGTGTATGGTTCATCTCCAATCATCACTGTCACTGCATAATTGTCAAAAACCTACAATATATTTTAATAATAAATAACATTAGAGATTAATATAATGTAAAAATAATAATTTTTAGATAATGAATTGATTAATGATTTATTAATAGATTAACAGATTGATCGATTGAAAAAGATTACTTACTGTAGGGACATACTCGGAAGGGAACTTGTTTGTTGTATACGAGATTAATAGACAAGTCTAATAATCAAATGAAAAAGAAGAGAGAGAATATAAATATCAATATACGATTTGTAATCTTTAGTAATAATAATATTTTATTTCATTTAATCGTTTCTCATCAATCATTAAATTCTTTAATCTACACCAATTTAAAGTCCTTTTTTTTTGTAAACTATAATTATGTTGAAGTAATTATTACAAGTTATATTAACACCGTATAATCCAATTGCCTCGTATAAAATTATTTAAGGTCAATCTGATTGTAAAATAAAGTTTCCTTAAAATCCAACTCAACGATTTAAATTGTTTGATCAACACAAAAAAGTATTCCTTAACCATTTAATAAATACTTTCTAAATAGCACTGCTGGTATAAATATAATCCAAATATTCTATATAAATGTACACACCTTGCCAACAGCACCATCACCCACAACTACACACTTTATAGTTTGCATGCTTATAATTTATTATTATGTTAAATAAATATATATGTATATTTATTTATATATGAAAGATTTGTATATATAGGGTACTCAACAGACACTTGAGGAAATAAAAAATATATATATGTGTTATGTTATAGATATTATTTTTAATTTAAAAAAAAATTTTTTTTAAAGTTAAAAAATAATAAATAAAAGAAAGGTAAATAAGAAAAGGTAGAATTTATTTAAAAAAAGACAGTTGAAGTGGGGAAGGGGTTGGTTGAGCTGTCTTAGGTATTTGTCCTTCCAAAATTTAATTTTATATTTTATAATTCAAATATTACCTAGCCCGCTCTCTTTATTATCACGTAATAAATAAATTCGAAAAAGGGGTTTTTACGAAAATTAAAGGAAAGACTAGGAAAACTAATTTTATCCTTTCACTTTTTTTTTTAAAAAAAAATTTTTTCTAATCTCCTTCCCCCATGAATTAAAAAAAATTTATATCATGTGAAATTATTAAGGGCCTGCATAAGAATTTGACGAAACAGACAGGACCCAAACCCAGTCAAAGTTTGACCCACACCGTGATTGGCTAGGCTAGTTGGAGAAAATTACCAAGTTTGGTAATTTTTCTCAAACACGCAATTTAAAAAAATTTTTTTATGGAAACTTGGGGTAGAAAATACACAAGTGACCTGCCTCTAAAATTTTTTCTTCCGTTGCACTCTTCTGATTAACAAAACCTGGCTATATATAATAATAGGAGTATGCAAGTACAACGACCTATTCTATTTTTACTTACAACATTTACATAATCTAGAATCTACCACTTCCTTCATATTCCTTTTGGCGGTCATCCTTAAAGACCATAGTAATAGGCTGTGCGATTTTTTTGTCAGGTCCAAAGTTGCATTTCTCGTTTTTCACATGGACCTAAATTTACCCTATTAGCAATAAGAGCATCTTTTTTATAAGAGCCATGATTTGTGGAATTATCAAATGCAAAAAAAAGGCTTCAAAAATTACCTTGCCTCTTTAAGATTATCTGAATATTTGGCCTGCTAAATGAGAATGATTTATTTGACAACCAATACAAAGTTCAATATCTTATTGTTATAATCTCTTATCTGGTGCAAAATCAATAAAAGATATTCTTGTAGCTTTTGAACTAGCATTCAAGTATTCGGGTACAGCACGATTTTTATTGTTATCAGTTAAATTTTGTTCAATTCAAGGTAACTTAATGCATTAATTACTATGCTTTTTACTGGTTTTTATTTTTCAATCTCTATTTCTAACGACTAGTATCAATTTATAAAACTTGTATCAACATATTAAATCATTGATAGAAAATAAAGAGTGCCTTGGACCCCGCGAAACAAGTCTTGGCTCCAAAATCAATTCTACATGGGTAAAATTTTTTAGAATATGGTTATATTGCTAATGATAGGCAAAGATTGATTAAAACGTTATATAAATTACTTTGCATAGCAGTGTTATTAAAATTAGAAGATTGAAATAAAAAGATAAAATATTTAATTCTTCAATCAACTTTGGTCTTTTTCTAATTACAATAATGCAATTAATAGTCACTAATTTTAATAATTTAATTAATTTCTCAAGTACCAAGCACTGCATTTGATTATTTATTACAAGCCAGAATCAATCTAACATAAACATTATTATTATTAGTAGACCCCCTAAGTGCGCCACCCCCGTGTGCGTTTAAGGAAACAAACGTTTTATTGGTTGCACGTGACACCAATTGAATTATTATTTGCGGGAAAGAATATTAACAGTGAAAAGCCAGAATTTATTGAAAGAATTATTTGTTTGAAAAAATCAAAGCTCTAGAAGATGCTTTATTATCAGATTTTGATATTCAACAAAACATTGCTACTTCTGCTAACGATGTTGTGAAATTATCTGATCCTTTGCAAACATTGTTAAACCAAAAAATTCCTTCATTTTGCTTAATTTAGTTTTATTGATAATAGTAGATAAATGTGCATTTATGTGACCCAAAATTACGAAAAAGGAGATTAATAATTACAGTCGGCGCTCGATAGAACTATCTATATAGTGTGATTCATTATATCAAAAGATCGACAAAAAACCCCCGCGATACAACTTTATTAAAAATAAATATAAAGTAATTATTTAGTAATCCAACTATCTGGTGTGCTTGCTTTATTTTTTCTAAAGAACAGTATGGCTAGATATGTGGCTTTTTAAATGCTTTCATTGAATTAATCCAAAAGTAAGATTTTCAGGTGGATCTTGAATATAAGGACAGTCAATTTCTAAAGATTTTAATACTTTTTTTGTAGTTTAACAATTGATAATTCATCCTCTGTCTCAGCCAGATTCAGCTGTCGGTCTTACACAATCAATAATTCTTTGATTTAACAAGAATTATATCAGATTGTAATTACTCTTTTACCTGAAAGTGCTTGATTGAACCATCAGGATATTTTGCAGCTTTATCATTTTTGTCTGTTGGCATCATTAGGATTGATGGAATAGTATTTATCTTTATCTTTTAAAATGCTGTAAATAGCAGTCCGAATTTTTGGCCAAGTTCTTTCTTTATATTAACTGATATGTGAATGGTGGATTTCTTCCATTTTAAGTTCACAAAGTTGTTTTTTCTCGCCCCAAGACAAAATCTTTCTTTTTTTGAAAATAATTTTAGCTGAAATAATTCTTTGATAAATTATTATAAAACAGCAAAATCACGCTTCCTAGTTCTTTTATTTGAATCCAATTACTTTGTTTTTCGCAACACGTTATTAAATTCAATTTATTTTTCGCGCAACACGTTATTAATCCAATTGCGACATGATCGACAAAAATTTCAAGCTCTCACTCTAGTTTACCAAGTAAAATTTTTACTATATGATTATATCGAGAGTCTATATCGAAAATCACTATATCGAGCAGAATTTATATATAATATTCCCCAACTCGTTATATCGTACGGTTCACTATACAGAGCACTGACTGTAACAATAGAGTCCCGGAAAGCTTGATATTAAGAAATTTTCATCAATTGGTATTTATTTAAGTTCCAAGAGTTGTTCAGTTTAGCCGACCAAGGTTTTTCTACAGGCTTACATTTCTAGCAATGTAATTTATTTAATAAATATTTTATGAATTTAAGAATAAAACGAAATAACAGCATAAGGAGCAAGTAGAAAAGAAAGGTTGCAGGATAAATGTTCTTATTTGCTCAAATCCGTAGCCAATATTCCATTAGAAAAGTTCTTGACGTAAACGAATGTTTCTATGGTGCATCGTTAATCACATGTCCAATTATTAATGACTAGTATTAAAAATTGAAATCTAATCTTAATATTGTTTCAGGGGTGTGTGCTTATGAGCCTCGTCGTACCCTTTGTTTTTTTTTCCTTGTATATAGTAGATGGTGTAATTTTTTATAAATAGGTAAAGTTAATCTTGGTCTAGCCCCCATAAAGTTACTCATTTGAGCGGCACCATTCAGGTATGGTCTCGGATAATTTATGCTTTAATATCGATAGAATCAATTTTTTTGAACTCGCCGGCTTAATATAGCCAATACCCTCTTTATCATAATATTTGAATAAAATAAAAATTTTGGAACCAAATAAGAATTATGTTTCGGATTTTTTAAATCCCCAAAAAAGAGGGTCACGGACCAGTTAACAACAACAATAACAACCAAGATTGATGTTGTTGCATTTTCTAATCCAGTTTTCGAATTTTGAATATTCAATCTGTGTCAAGTACACATATTGTTAATGATGAGGCAAAAACATTTGACAACGTTTAAATTCATCGCGTACAATTTAATAAATTTAAAATTTAAATAAATAAAATGAAATTGATGGATGGTATTAAATAAATGATACCTTTGATAATTTGTTATTTTTCAATTCGACATCTGGGAATTGGCACGATCATTAATTATAAAGTTATGATAACCAAAACAATACGGCGTTTTTCATAACATCATCATGTTCTAGCATTATTTATAATATTTGACGAAAATAAGGTATATTTATTTATTGTTATGGGACATTTATCTGTCTGTGTATTAGTATTAGTATCTATATCAGGAAGATTCATTCACGTGACTTGTTTTCTAACAAATGGCTGAAAGAAGACGAATTATTTATCATACATACTATGTACTTACTATTAATACTATTGGTCTGATTTTATTTAACTCTTGTTGGATTTAATTTTTATAAAGATATTTTCCGATCTGTAATTTTCAGTGATATTGATAAAGGTGACGATGGTTCTGGAATCGAATTTCTATTAATGTTTAATTAATATTTTTTTAGCTAGTTTCTTAATTGATATTTTTATTTAATCACGCGTATTATTACTAATTAACTAGTTACTTATAATAAAGGGTTCTTTAATTAAAAGGTTTGACCACCCCACCACTCTTACAATGAATGTAATAGGAACGCGTATAAACAAACAAAAAAATTAAATATCATGTGATCCATGCACGCATCGAATTGATAGATTATAAATTATATGTATCTATTGTAAATTATAATATTTATAATCTTGGAGGAATGATGTCGTGACGAAAATGTACTGCACACAAAGACCATTCAATGATTGTTGAAAAATTATATCGAATCATTATTCTGTTGTTCAAGACTGACTGTTATAATATGATGGATAAGTGGATACATATAGTAAGATCACCCTCCCAATAAAAACATCAAATGATTATCTTCTAACCCAACAGTTTGTCCGTGTATTTATTCGTCACCATTTTATTAGCAGCTTCTCTGACAGCTTTTTGCCAACACTCATCCAACTTCAAATAAAGATCCTGTTTGATCTCGTTATGCCCCATTCAGGTAATCTATGAGCAATCTCAATCATTAAATGAACAAATGCCACGTACTCACAAGATGTAAATCATATTAATAATATTATTATACTTACATATATATATAAATACATTAATTATGTTTACATGTCAAAACCCTCCAGGATTTATAATATTCAATACCATAATCTTATTTTATTATCGTCAGTCAACAACACCAAAAAAATCATATATCCAAGATATCCAAGATAACAGTTTAAGCTATAATCATCTTTAAGATGTCCCAGGAAAACTGTCGTGAGAATTGTTGGCCAAAGGAATATTTGAATAAAGGTTAGATGTGAGTCAGTCAGTATGATGGATGATTTATTAACAACAACAGTCGATTTGTAATGTATATAATGATTTGATGGATGGATGGGGGAGGGGGTGGAGATAAAGATATAATAAAAATAAGAATGTTAGATGAATTGGATCTATTATATACTTTTTGATAAATGAATGCTACTACTGATGTTGATGTTTGATACGTAACAGTTTCGAAAAGATAATGTGAATCGTCTGCCCTCCTGTCGAGAATGTCACTCATTTGTTATTATTATATCTCGTAATTAGTCAAAGTGGATTTCTTTGTACACGTTGGTTAAACCTTTCCGCATTCTTACAATTTATCATAATTGACATTGTAAAATTGTTTTTTCGGGAATTAACCAAATTCTTTTAAAAACTTTTTTAATCAAGGTTTCAGAAGCCTTCAGGGCAAATAAATTTTTGAAAAAAGTGGGTCTCTCACACTATTAATCAATATAAGCAAGCGGTGGCTTATGTAATTAATTAAATTGTTTGTTTCAATTATACTCGTGCAAATATGTGCAGTAATTATTTTTCTTTCTCATCACTCTTTTTATCTACACACAAATCATTTCCTCATTTTGCAAAAAATCTCATTAACTTTTACTAATTTTGGATTTAAGCACAATATAAAATTCACTATTTATTTCTTCTTGATGAAGAAAGATCTACTACTTTTTTTAAAATTTTAAGAATGAAGGATCTACACACTAATAATAATAATATTAAAAAAAAAGAACAATTTAACTAATTTTTTATAATTAATATATATATATTGAAGAGACAACTATTAAATATGCTTCAACAATTCAACGAAAATTATATCGTGTCAACTGAAGCTTCCCAGAGTCCTCCTCTCCCTCCTCTCCTTGCTACAGGTAATACAGGTAAGTAAGCCTTTCTCTTTCTCCTTCCTTCTTATCTTTCTTTTGAATTTTATGGAAATGGAAAAGATTTTGTTTTTTAAAACACGAGAAAGATGGGAAATATGCGTGTCTAAAGTGAGAAGACAGACTTTTTAAACGTGACTGAAAAAAAATTTTCGTAACAAAATAATTATATATGCATAAAATGCATACGATTAATATTCATAATATAATGATGATTTATTCTATTAATCCAAGACTATTATTTTTATCTTTACTTAATTTTTATAATATTACATGATTAGAATCAACTATATCTAGTTCTTCTGAACCTTCTTTACAACAGCACCAACAACCCCTTCTATCACATCCATTCCCACAATCACCTGCTCCTCAACCGCCAATCTTTTCTTCCTCGCCACTACTCGCTTGTTATGATTTTCGTGACATAATTGCGCCATCACAACTACCACAGGGCGAACATCTAGATATTACAGAATTTAAACAATACGATAGAGAAAAATATGAAAGTTCTAAAACTGGTGTTAATAATTGTAATAGGAGACGAAGAAAACAAACACAAATACGTGTCGAAGATTGTGATACTGCTTCTTCGTTGGATGGATATGACGATGATGATATCAGTAACAATATTAATATCAATAAGTGAGCACTAAAAATTTTTATTATTTAATAAAGAAATTTAACATATGAGAGAGTAACTTTGTCACGTTTTTGGAAATTAACAATTGTGTTGCTTTTAGTCGATCAACACATGCTGAAATACGTCGTCAAATGCATATTCAATCTGAACAGAAAAGACGTGCAGAAATCAAAGATGGATTTGAAGACCTTCGACGTCTTTTACCAATTTTTAACCATAGTCGTAAGATGAGTAAGGCATTGTTGCTTCAAAAAAGTAAATGATCACCTTAATAATTTTTTCTAGTTTATTTACACGTGACCATATAATTAATAATTATTCAATCCTACAAAAAAGCTGTCTCCCATATAAAAAATACGAAAACAAAAGAATGTTATCTTTTAGATGAAATTAATCGACTCAATCATTATATTAATTATTTGGCCACTGAACTTGAAAGAGAGAAAAGGTTCTTCTATTGTATATTATATTATTATTGTTATAGATAATTATGATGACAATTTTGAGAGTTGACATTTATATTTATATGTCTATTAACCTTCTTTACCTCTTTTTTACTTTGATAGAATGAATAATATATATCAACAGAAAGAAACACTTGACAAACTATATCAGATTGGATTGTAAGTCATTCATTAACTGTCTTGTTCATTCTCTCTCATTTGCACCTTTTTTCACTATTTGTTCGTCCCATAATCAAATTGATAATTAGTGAGATGATGATAACAATAATCAATATATATATATATATATATGAGTAAAAAAAAAAAAAAAAAAAAAAAAAAAAAAAAACAAACTTATCATTATTATTTCTTTTTCAATATCACTAATAATAATAATAATTGTAGATATTCGTATTATTATTTCCTTTTATTCATGAAACATTTCTTTTTTTAATTTGTTTTTTTCTTTCTCTTTCTTCTTTTTATGTATATAAATTCCAAGATCATGTGTCTTCTTCATTTTACATGAATATAAAATATAAATTATATATATGTATTGATTATTTACTTTGTTCAATGGAGAAAATCACATTTATTGTTATCTTTCTTGTAGTTTTTGACCAAATAACCATTTGTGTTATTTAACTTTTGAACTGTTAGTTAAATAATAACCAGTTCAAAAAAATTTGAACCTGACATTAATTTGTATGCGCTCTAACCAAATTTAGAAATTATTCGCAAATATTGCAATTGCAGATCAGTCGATTTACTTTTGAATGATAAATACCCTTTCTAATGTAAATTTGTTACAAGTTTACATTTATTTATTATTTATTTATCCAATTAATCATTTATATTATCCTGATTTATATTAAAAATAGAAACTAAATGTGAATTTGTTTTATCTGCATTAAAAAACGAACAAATGTCTAATGAATCTTGATCAAGTGCGAAAAGAGAATTTGAGTGAATATAAAGGGATGATGAATGCCAATACCAAAATAATATACTACTTCTTTTGGTTTAAATGCGCATACAAGTTACCTCTCATATATATATTAATGAATGACGAAATTGAGATATAAGGTGATGAATCAAGATCATCAATACAAAACCCTGTCAATTGATACATTGCAGAACCTTTTGCTATACATAGAATTCCATCAGTCCACTCAACCAAGTAATCATCCTTTTCTAATGGATGGAAACATTAGCACGGCCCATGTCAGTGACTAAAAAGAATATATTTATTAGTAAATAAATTTCAAAGTAAACATTAGATTAAATTATATATTTATTTACCTTTTGTTTTACCAGAATTGACTAAAATGATTGTATCTGATTATGTGCCTTCCAACATTGTGTGATAATTACACGAACTCGCCTGTTAAAATCTTGTTTTCCAAATAAAAATGTTATTTATATAGAAACTAGTGAAGATCTATATATGAAAATTCCTTTATGGTCTTTCAATTTTTGGACCTTTAGTAGTACACATATGTTCAGCTAATGAAAGTTATAGCGTTAGTTTCTATTATACTATAATTCTTTAATATTTTTACATGTTCGATATTACAAATAGTATCAATTTTGACATCGATCAAGTTCTTCAAATTCTGCGAGGACAATCTACAACCACTAACCACAATATTGGAAACAACCAACGATCCAACAATATGATGTAACGTAATCATAACATTGACAAACACCTATAATTCGTATAAAAGATTGCCAGATAGTAACATGTTAGTTAAGAAGAATGCATCGATGACGTCGGCACGACTTTGTGAAATGTGTGAACGTTTAAATGATGGAGATCAGAGAATCAACGATCTTGATAAATTACTCTTTTCAGAATTGAAAACTAAAGATAATTTCTGTTTATAAAGTTGCCATGAGAAACTTATTTGACAAAATTAATAATAATAATTTGATAACGATGAGAATAATAACGTTGTAAAAAATGATGTTGATAATAATGACAGTGATAAATACTGATAATAATAACATGGATGATACCATTGATGACTGTAATGCAGATTAAGAACTACATTGAATATTTTTAAAATTTGGAAAAGATAAATAATAATATTTACTATATTTTTAATTAAAAATCTTTTAACTTTTCAATGCCCTAAAATAAGTGGATGAATTAATCAACCATTATAAATTTTTAATTATTCATTTAATTAATATTCAATCAACCATTAAATTTCGATTTAATTGTTCAAATAAATAAATCTGATTTAAATTAAATTAAATGACTTACATTTTAAAAGGCCATATTTCATATTTCTCCCAAACTTTGCCAATAACATAAGGGTCAACTTTAACCAGATTTCTAACAAATTCTTCAGATTCAGCTTCATATATTATCAAGCTACCAACCATTTTACCACCTTTGCTTGCTTCTTCTTCTTCTTCTCCAGATAATATAGCACCACCCCTGAAACAATATTAAGATTAGATTTCAATTTTTAATACTAGTCATTAATAATTGGACATGTGATTAACGATG
>CAUDNR010004141.1:0-24998 GCA_958430865.1 Entrophospora sp. SA101 | reverse complement strand
AAGAAAAAGCAATACACTTTGCCCAACTTCTTGATATTAATGACTTCAAAGCATCAGAAGGATGGTTAACAAAATTCAAGCAAAGACATAATATCAAACAGTATACAAAACAAGGTGAAGCTGCCAGTACTCCTATTTCGGAATTACCTATTTATAGAGAAGAATTAAAGAATTCTATTACAAATCAATATCAATTATCAGATATTTTTAATGCAGATGAGACTGGGTTATTTTGGAAACTGGAACCATCAAAAGTATTATCAACAGGACCTGTATCTGGAAGAAAGAAGTCAAAGGAAAGAGTTACAGTATTATTAACATGTAATGCTAGTGGAACAGAAAAATTGAAGCCATTATTTATACACAAATATAAAACGCCTAAAGCTTTAAAAAATATTGACAAAGAAGCATTGTCAGTAAATTATTACTGGAATCTCAAAGCATGGATGCAAGTCTCCATTTTTAATGATTATTTAGTCAATTTAAACAGATATATGCAACAACAAAATAGAAATATTTTGTTATTATTAGACAATGCTCCCACACATTCTGTTAATGAGACAACAAATTTAACAAATGTTAAAATTCATTTTTTGCCTCCAAATACTACTGCATTTTTACAACCATGCAATGCTGGTATAATCAATAGCTTCAAGGTAAATAAATTATTAATTTTAATATTAATTTTCTTTTTTAAAAAAATTCTTAACATAATTTCAATATCATATTTTACAGGCAAATTATAAAAAACTTTTTTTGAGAAAAAAACTAAAAAATTATGAAATACAAAAAAGAGGCGGAGAACCTGATCCAATTACAATAAAGCATGCAATTAAATATACTAAAAAGGCATGGGAAAATGTTACCAGTCAAACAATAATTAATTGCTGGAAAAAGACTGCAATTTTACCTGATGTGGATGAAAATTCTATTGAAATTCAAAATGCTACATCATTCCTAGATTCTTCAAAAAATAATGATGAAAATGATTTACAAAGTTTAATTAATGAACTTGATTTTGCAAATCCTTTATCTGGGACAGAATATCTTTCCATTGATGAAGTAGAAAGAAATGACAATGACAATTATGAGGGTTTGCCAAATGATGAAGAAATAATTTCTATGCTAAAGCTTAATGAAGAAAAAGATGAAGAAGATGATGATAATATTGAAGAAATTCCTCTTGTTTCAAGTCAAGATGCTTTATTGGCCATTGAAAATGTAAATTTATTTGTTGAACAGCAATTTAAGGAATTTACAAATGAAGAATTGAAATTGTTAAAAACCATTAAAAAGAAAATCAAAAAAGTAGAATTTAATTCAAAAAAACAATCTACATTAGATAGTTTTTTGAACATTAATATTGAATAATTATTTTTTTATAATCATAATAATAATAATAATAAATTTTTTTTTATTCGTTAACTTAATCATGTGATGATCAACAAAATTCTCTATACCGGATTCTCTCTATAACGGATCTTTTTTCCCCAGACAAATGATCCGTTATAGAGAGAGTGAACTGTATTCTGTTTTTTATTTCAGATAAATTTTTTTTTAAATACTAATTGACTATTGATATAATTCTTGCCTGAATAATTAGTTGTTTTTTGTTAATTCATAATTTACCTCATTAAATTAACGTAAAATTTTGTTTTTCCTAATTTTCATTGAAACCTGCAATTTATTTTTGAAATTTTTATTTTAACGTTCATATACATTTGTTAAATTATTATCTAATTTTTGACACTTATTATTCAATCGATAGAAATTTTTAGCTCTGAATATTCATCATCAGGATTTTTTTGGTTAGCATTGCCAATCAATAGTCACAAGTTTATAGTTTTATAAAAAGTACGAGAAGTATAACATTTTATCCTATATATTTCCTCAAATAAAAAAATTTCATGAATGTTTTCTTAGAATAAACTTATTCAATCAATATCCAGGCAAAGAAAAAGGTATATTTGAAAAAAAGAAGAAAGCAATTAAACCAGTACTTGATTTAAAATCGTTCTTGATTAAATTACAACAGTTTTCTTAGAATAAACTTATTCAATCAATATCCAGGCAAAGAAAAAGGTATATTTGAAAAAAAGAAGAAAGCAATTAAACCAGTACTTGATTTAAAATCGTTCTTGATTAAATTACAACATGTAACATCAAGATTCGTACGTAGGGTCAAAGGATTTTTCTTCTAAATCAATTTTTCGTTTCATCACTACATTAACATTAATCTCATACTTAACACTTCTTCTACATGCTACTCCCAAAAGATTTCTGAGATAATCCGTAACACTATTAATATATTTATTTACGTAGTCGGTCTTCAATGATAATGTTACGATCTACAAAAAAAATCTGAATAATTTAATAAACTCTAATTAATATTAATGAATGAATATAATTTGTTGTATCAACAAACTTATCATATGGCATCATTCATTGATGGTGATTCTTTAGAAGTAAAAATTTGATTTTAATAAAAGTAAAGCTTTATTGTGCGCAACGATGTCATTTTACATGTGCAAAAAAATAATTTTTCAGACACTTCACGTAAAACCAACATAGATAAAAAACAACAAATATTCTATAGCTTATATTAATAAAATGAAAATATACTTTTTTTTTTGGTTATAACAAACATACATATTAAAAAAAAAGTATTGAAAGGAGTGAGAAAAATAATAATAATAATAAAAAGAGAGAGGGAGAAGGTATTGTAACGTAATGTATTACACCTTCAAATAATTTATCTACTGGAAAAAAAAAAGAAAAAAAGAAAAACAGATAAGGGGAAAATTGATATTATTGTTCATAGCATAATTTATATTATGTATTTATATTTATAATTATATTTATATATATATATGTGTGTATGTGTGTGTGTAAAAAATTACATTAAATGTTATTTTTATTAATTATTATTATTAAATTTTTTTGTTGGGTGGTTTTTGTTTGATTAAATGTTGATCTGCATTGGGATTGGTGTCGTCTACATCTAAAGACAAACCATAACTATTATTATTATTATTACTCGTAAAAGTGTTTGATTTTTATCGCCTAATGCTTACTTTACGCTTACTTTTTTAATACCATTGTCCGTTTCCACCAGTTGGATCATCTTTTCTACCACCTTTATACGAACTTAAATAATTTACTGCCGCTGGATTATTTTTAGTTTGACTACGAAGTCTAAAAAATTATTATTATATTAATTAAAAAAAAAAATAAAGCATAAAAAGTAGATTTAAATATAAATATACAATACGTAAATAACTTACAGTCTATCTGAAGTTACAACTCTATTATTATTATCTGTAACGGGTGCAGCACTATCTTTATTACGCCTAGGAACTGATGTTAACCGTGATGAGCCACTTGCAATGGGTTGTGGTGTGGTAGATGTAGCAGCTCTTGTAGAACTGATACCAGTTCCATAAATTGGTTTATTTGTTGGACGGCGAGGTGTTGAAGGATCGTTAGCAAAATTTGAGGCAGTGACTGCCTGTCTATTATTAACAGCACGTTTTTGATTCTTGATATCTTCATCAACAGCTTCACCAGCATTATTTGCATCTTCTGGCATTTGTAAAGGTGGATGAACTTTGTTAGCTTCTTTTTCCTATTGTTATTATTTATTTATTGTTTTTTTTAAAAAAAATAATTTTTTGGATGATTACTATAAATATTTGAATTATAACGGTTTTTTTAAAAAAATTAGAGTAAAATACATACATATTTGAAAATTGTCCAATCGAATACATAATCGTATTGAAATCCTTCACGAACAAACAAATCTCGGAACAATTTTCTTAGATAGCTATAATCTGGTTTATCATCAAATCTAAGAGATCTTGTATAATTCAAATAGATAGCAAATTCATTAGGGAATGTGCGACAAAGAAGTTCTGTGGGAGTGGTCATTTTCTTTTCCATAATACGATCATATTTTTGTTTTTTTGTTGCGGCTTTAAGACCTTGCCATGGAAGTGATCCGCGACAAAAATACATCATTACATAACCCAGTGACTCAAGATCGTCACGACGAGATTGTTCTTTAAGGAAATTTAAAAAAAATAAATATTTTCAAGCATAAACACGTATTTAAAAATAAAATAAAAATATTAAAACATACCAACTCCTAAATGAGTGTTAATACTTGCATATCTAGCTGTGCCTGTTAAATTCTTATTTTCTCTATAAGGAATGTGTAAATGTGTTTTTGGATCGCGATATTTTTTGGCCAAGCCAAAATCGATCACATTAACTTGATTACCACGTTTACCAATTCCCATTAAGAAATTATCAGGCTTAATATCTCTATGAATGAAATTTTTTGAATGTATATATTCAATTCGAGAAATCTAAATCATTTTTAAAAATAAAAACACATTAATTATATGTGTGTAAATGTGTATATATGCAAATAATTAATTAACATACCAATTGATCGGCTAATAATAGTACAGTCTTTAATGAAAATTTGCGATTACAAAAATTGAACAAATCCTCTAATGATGGACCCAATAAATCAATCACCATAGCATTATAATCGCATTCAGTACCGTACCAGCGGACAAATGGAATGCCCACACCACCAGCAAGAGTTTTATAAACTTTTGCTTCATATTCTAATTGTGGATGTTTAGCCTTTGTAGATTCAAGTTTTATAGCAACTTCTTCGCCATTAATAATATTTGTTCCTAATTAATAACAAAACGATATGTATGATTGTAACGACGATAACGATAATTATAGTGGAAAAAAATAATACTAAATCTAAATTCTTTAAATGTTGAAATAACAATAACAATAAACATCGAACATTTTAAATCTATACATACCAAGATAAATTTCACCAAAAGAACCTGAACCGATCTTTCTTCCTATACGATATTTATTACCTACCCTTAAATCCATAGCCATATTTGCAAATATATATATATTTATTTCTTTTATTAATAGAAAAATTTTTTTTAAAGAGTTAGATGATGTTGGAAAATAATAGTTTAAAAATATATAATTTTAAATTTAATATTTGTTATTATCTATAAAATATCAATAAAAATTATTACCTTTATTAAATAAATTTTTTTATTCTAAATTCTAAATGAATCCAAGTAATGATGAACTTGTTAAATAAAGTTTTTTCTACCAGCTGGAAAAATTGAAAGGAATTTTGGGTAGGTCAACAACACTGACTTCTCTCTTTTCTCTCTTTATATATTAATATTGTATTATTAGATGACTAAACAACTATCTGAAAAATGTCTAATTTTTTTTTTAATTTTTAATTTTTAAGAAAAATATATAAAAAAAATTAAATACATATATTAGTATTATTTACTATTATTATTAAAAAAGTTGAAAAACTTCAAAGGAAGGTGTTTTTAAAGGGGTATTAATAATAATAATATGATTATTATGAAAATTTTTGGGGTTTTGGTACTATTAGCTGTTAAGAGAGTTGATATATATAATATAGAAAATTTTTGGGGGATAATCCACTCAACTATTTGGGGTAATATATATGAGTCATCGATATATATATATATATATATTACAAATACACACAATATATTATGTATATTTAAGATCAGCTGACTTAATAAAGAGTTTATTTTATATTAAAAAACAATCAATAAATTTCTTTTTGTTTGACAAACATTAATATTATTTATTAATAAATTATATGTATATATAATTTTATTTGCCACATTTACAACAAATTCTTGTTCTTTATTATAGATTAAAATTTTTTCGCATTTTCCCAACAATATATACATTGAATACTAAATCAAGTAAACCCCCATTTGTAATACATGAAACTTAAATAGAATTTTTATAGTGCAGCAAGCTCTTTCAAGGTTAAAAAATTTAATGCACAATGATAATCTTGGGAGCGCATTTTTAAGCGCACAATAAGCCTTTCTATATTTTTTGTATATAAAGATAATTTTATTCTATATTTTAAGAATTACAGATTGAAGGGAATATGAAAAAAAATTTCTTCTTAGTATTTATATTTCGTTGAGTAATCTTTTGGCGATACTACTAATCCTCGACCTTTCCTTGCACCACGATACACTGTTTCTATTATATCTATAAGTTCTTGTTTATCCTCCAATGCCTAATCATATAAATTACATTTAGGTAAAACATCATCAACCAAATCTTTTAACAAACATAATAATAATATTTATTATTTACTGACCCAATTAATCTTGTTATTATTACCAGTTCCTAAATCAATCATTATATGTTTATTTCGAAAGAAAAACATAACTGTGCACGGATCGTAAAGTTCGTACATCTAAAGATTGAAATTTTGAAATAATTAGTATATAAACATATTTATGTACATATATGTATTATCTAAGTCCTATAGCTATACCTTATTAAAATCAGGAACTTCTGTGATATCAACCTACCAAAAAATATTATTTATTAAAAACTTCCAATCATCTTGCAAATAAATATAAAATAATTTATTTACCAAGTATATCACTGCAAAATTCTTCACTTTTTCAGCAATGCCATACAAAGTTTCATCCATTTTCATACAAGTAGGATCCTAATGTCAAAGAAGTATTGTTAATATTAATATTCGATAGTAAAGATTAATGTTTCATAATTATTGACTATTTACCCAATCATGTCCAAAGCGAATAACCACAACTCTATCTTCTTCAGATAAAATTGCTTGATCCACTTGCCATCCTAAAATTTATCAAATCATTAAATTAAACAAACTATACACATATTACACATCAAATAAAAAAATTAAGTAAATCTACCATTTGTTAAATGTGGAAGAAAATAAGACATTTTTACTTGTTAAAAAATAAATTTAGTTTTTTATATTTATATTTATTACTCCATTGTAGTACAAATATCCGCAATGATCACATGACAATAACATTAATAGAAAAATCAAAATAATTCTTTGACTGAAAAATAATAATGACTAACTCGGGGCCTATTATTACTTCAAAACATCTTGAAACATTAAAGAAATACTTAGAAAAAGATACTATCGAGAGAGGCTACGTTTACTATGTAAGTTTTATTATAATGGGGCTTTCTGATTAGAAATAAACAGTCATCTCAATCAATTAATTATTGAATTAACTTTATCAAGCATCAAAAAGTAAATATTGAGTTAGATATAGTTGACCAGTTTATAAAGGTAATTTAATTTATTTGCATAGTTCATATACAATATGAATTAAAGAAGAAGAATTAAACGACTTGAATAATTAAATTGTGGTTATTTAGGGTTATACTGAAATTCATCTTAAACCAATTCGATTTGATATCCATGAGATAAAACTTAATTGTCGTCAATGTGGTAAAGTGTATTTATCATAATAAACTTTGATAGTCATAATAATACCTTAATTAAAATTCCAAAAAAACAAATCAACAATAGTAATAAATGAAATCAAATTAAATGGAGTCAAGGCATTATATGAGATAAATAAAAAAATAGATTCTGGTGTTGAAGGTGAAATTATTATTCAAATTCCAGATGAAATGTTGAATATTCCCATATTAGATGAGGTAAAATATGTAGTGTGTGTGTGTGTGTGTGTGTGTGTATAATACTAAATATGTTATATGTGAATTAATGATGTTTAATTTTTTTTTAGGACGGTGAATGGATTCCTATAATTGTAAATGTTGATTTTACACTAGAAAAACCCAAATCTGGTATTTATTTCAAACAACCAGATTCAAATATTCCAAATAAACCTAATGAATTTTATGAACCAAATGCAAGTATAATTCAATCATTCTTGAATAAAATAAAATTCTACTCTAATCAAATTAATTATATAAAAAAATATTGTCAATTGGCAGGATGAACCATTTGTTTATACAATACATAGACCAATTCCTGGTGCAACGAGATGTTGGCTTCCTTGTCTTGATCGTTATCAGGATAAATGTACTTGGGATTTTTTCATCACCGTATCAGATATTGAAAATTTCGATAGAATGATGGTAGTTACCAGCGGAAATTTATTAGAGATTGTAAGGAATATATTTATTATTATCCAAAAAGTTTATTATTATTTAATATTAATATCCTTGCCATATATACACACACACATGTATTCATAAATTTGTATAGATTGAATCACCTAATAATCACCATAATAAGAGATTGTTTCATTATAGGCTGCCTGTGCCAATTCAAGCTCAACATATTGGATTAGTTTGTGGACCTTTTCGTTCTCCTTACATTTTACATTATCCAGGTGAAGACGATCTACCAGAAAATAGACCACTTATTACTGCTTATTTCTCTTCAAGATGGGAAGAATGGATTAGACCGACACTTTATCCTAATCAGGAGGGTGCTGATACTTTTTGGATACATTGGGTATACATACAAATCACACATATATCCACATCAATAAAAAAAACTTTTACCTCGTTAATTTATTTCTACTTACCAAAAGTTGCCTATTTTAAGGCATTTGATTATTTTATCGAAGGGTATTCTCACTTTAAGATCCATCCCGAGTTTGACAAACGAAACCCAAAAGTTAAACCTGGAAAATTTCCATTCAATTGTTTTCATATAGTATTTGTTGAAAATGCTTATAATGATATTACAGTATGTGCTGGGATGGTAATATGTCGGTATGTATATTTATACATCTAATGCTTTTTTGAATAGAATTCAACCGTCAATAGTAATAGTTATTTCAATCATAACATCAATATATAGTACAAGTTTATTATATAATGAGCATATAATAGAACAAGTATTTGTCACGAGGCGTCTTTTAATAAATGCAATAGCTCAGCAATGGTTTGGAATTTTTATTCCTCCTCATTCATGGTAAAAAATTTTTTTTGTAAAATTGTCATTTTAAAAAAATATTAATTTAATTATTAATTTTTTTGTCATAATTTTTTGCCTTTTAGGCGTGACTTTTGGCTTGCAATCGGTTTATCAAATTATTTTACAACCATGTATCTTGAAAAAATATTTGGCGAACAAGAAATTCAATTATCACGCAAACTTGTAAGTTAAAATTATAATTATTAATTAAAAAAATAACCTGAATATTATTAAATTTATACATATATACATACATATTTAGGATATCGATAAATTATGCAATCTTGATGTAAACCAACCACCATTATGTTCATATGGTTATGAGACACCAATTGAAACAAGAGAACTGGAGTTTCTAAATTTAAAAGCTCCACTTGTTCTTTGGATGCTTAACAATAGATTGCCATTTTTTGATTATCATCGTGGAATACTTGGAATTATTTATTTGATATTGAACCGTGCTAAGGAAACATCCTACCATAACTTTAGACCTGGTTATCTGGAAACCAAAGAATTTTTCAATTTGTGTAAAGATGTTATTCGCCAAGAACTCCGTGATGAAATCAAACAATTTAAAAAACAATGGATATACGGGTCTGGTTGTCCTATTTTTAAAATCAATGCTAATTTCAACAGGAAAAAGATGACGGTTGAATTTAAATTTGTACAACAAAATTCGAATTTAGTTCATTCTGATTTGGAAAAGAAAAAATCAAATGATAAAAAATTAACAACTACACATGCCGATGATCACAAAAAGCATACTTCCTTATTCACTGTATGACTATTATATATAATCCATAGATGATCTTAATATTTGTTTAATATAGAGTATTAAATATGATTGAAAATTTTTAAATAGGGACAGATGGATATTGCTATTAATGAACCCGATGGTGTAGAATATATTCATACTATCTATATTCGAGAGAAGACTGAAACATTTTCACTTCCATATCATACCAAATATAAACGGTCCAAGATAACTCTTAAACCTAGATTTGTAAGGAAAAGAGGAACATTTGATTCCTATGTTCCGCTCGAATTAATAGAAGAACAATCTAGAATTTATCCTGTTCTTTGGGGAATGGATCCAGAATTTAATGAAAGAGATGAATGGAAAATTATTGAATGGGCTGATCCGTCTCGTCAACAGAGCACTAGGTATCGATTATATATATATATATATTCTGGGGGGTTATTTTTTTAAAAAATAATTTTTTTTCGAAATCGAATCTTTTTTTTTTCAATGTAGTGATCATTGGGATTGGATACTTATTGATCGTGCTTTTAGTTGGATTGGCAAATTCGATTTTGAACAGCCCGATTACATGTGGGCTTCTCAACTAGAATCAGAAGGCTCTGTTGCAGCACAATACGAAGTAATCATCTTTACTTAAAATATAAATAAATATACAGATACGGAGCGAGTTCAATAGAAAGGGTAGTTTGTCATTTTATCGATTTCGAGTTAATGTCGTATCTGTGATATTTTCTTTTAAAGTTTATAATAACACTAGTAATTTCCTTCAAACACAGATATTTTTTGTCGATTTTTTCGATCCGATTTGACAACTCCTTTCTATTGAGCTCATCTCACATACATACATATTTTTTAATTTATCATATCATATCATATATATATATATATAGGCTATTAAAGCATTGGAAAAAAGTCCTTCGGCTGCATGCTCTACAACGTTATTAAGAACATTACGAGATTGGAGGTATCATTACAGATGTCGTACGAGTGCCGCAATGGCAATGGCAAAAGTTTGTATTTATTGTGTATAGTTTGTATTGAAATCGATAATAAAATATTTTAATTTCATTCATCAATTGTTTTAGTGCGCAACAAATGAACTTAATTATATAGGTTTACATCAATTACTGAAAACTTACGAATATGATTATTGTGAACGCGTGGATGATCAAATCATACCGAAAACGAATAATTTTTCGGATTGGGAGGAGTATTTTGTCCAGAAGGTGTGATATTACTTTGGAATTAATTGTTGTTCAAAGTAGTGTATACATATGCATACACAATTTCTCACCAAAGTTTATATATAAATATCTTTAAAAGTCGATTCCAATTGCTCTTTCAAATATAAGACAAACAGGTGGTGTTACTCCAGTTGATGTAAAAGAAACTTTAGTTGATATGTTAAATTGGAACGATAATTCAGAGAATCCGGTTTTTATTTGATTTTATTTTTGTTTAATGTATACTTGTATGTATTAATTAATTTTGGTATTTGCATACAGTATGCCGATGATTATCTTGTGGCAGCGTATATAGAATCACTAGGATATTCATTCGTGCAATTTGAAGAAGAGTCTGATCAAGGTGTTGAAATTTTCGATTTAGCAGGTGATTCTAATGCTTATTTAAAAGAAACGTTGGAAATTCTTAATAGATACAAATTTCGTAATGATTTATTCAATTCGTATCACTCAGTTATACTATCATCAATTATAATGGTAGGTTTTTTTGTTAACATTTCATTGGTTTTTTTTTATTTGAATAATATGTTAATAATATATTAATATATTGATTATATAGGCAAAAGCAAGATTGATGATGAGCCAAGTGATCAATGTTGATGGAAAAGAACTTTTGGTTTATACAATGTAAATTGGGTTTTTTTAAAAAATATTTTATTTTACAATATCGATAAATATTAAATGATTCAATTGATTAATAGATATGATAATTATATAAATGTTCGAATAACAGCGCTAAAAGCAATCATTGATTTAGAACTTCACAAGAAACCAGAGGTAATGTCATATATTAATCAACTTATTGAAACTGATCCTGATCTTGGTGTTAGGAAATTTCTACAATATAAATTTGGATCAGATTTTGGACCATATTGTTGGGATCTTCCGATCAAAAAAAGAACATATCCATTGCTAAAAATAAAGTTATAAATGGGGTTTTTTAAAAATATTATTATTAATCATTGTTGTAAAATATATATAACAGTTTTTAAATAAAATATATATACAAATTAGAAGTAATTTATTAGATAGATAGATATTATTTGTTTTATAATATGCATCATCATCAATAGTGACAGCTCACATAATTAATATTTTAAAAAAGTTAGCTCTTCTCGTCCTGAAACAGGACCCAGAATTTCTCCCAGAAAATTCAAGGCCAAGGAAGGTTTTTAATATCTTCAGGCAAAAGAATGAAAAAAGTTTTTTTTAATCCATTGTCATTATTATTATCAGTTATGATTTTCTTGTGATGTTAGTGCATAATTATTATTATATAAAAGTATATCTTATAAAAAATACAATTTTAATGAATTTAATTTATATAGAAAAAAAATCCATTATTAATAATTAAAGATAATTTCTACGAGAATTAATCAAAAAAAATGTGTATTAAAAAAAAAAAAATAAAGTAAATCAAATATTAATTATAAATTAAAGAGCAAATTAAAAAAAATTTTTTTTTTTGCCTAAATCTAAAGCTTCTCTACTCAAATCATTCATCCATTATCTTACTTAAAATTCAATCAACAATAATAACAATGATAATATTGACTTTAATTAATAAATTAGATGATGAATTTGAATTTATTGCGTATAGGAAGAAGGATGGATGGAAGGATGGAAGGATGAGGAAAGGGTGAGGGAAGGAACAAATTAAAATAAAATAAAATAAAAAATAATAAAATAATATTGTATATTTTTTTAAATATAAATATAAATAATTATAATTATTATAATTATAATTATTAAAACTACAAATATATAAAAATAAAATTTTCCAAAAATTTTACAGCACCAAACATTTACGTGATTTTTTAGTTACTGGTGGCTCCAAAGCAGCAACAATTGCTTCATCAAAAACATTTTTCAAACCCTTTTGTGTCAAAGCCGAGCACTCGACATATTTTACAGCACCTAATTCTCTGGCAAGTCTTTCTCCTTGTTCAGAAGTTACAGGTCTCATCTTTTGTCTTGATAATCTTTCAACCACTCCAGGGTCATCACGCAAATCTACTTGAGTACCAACAATTAAACATGGAACTCCTGGACAATGATGATGAACCTCCGGAAACCATTTTTCTTTAACATTTTCAAATGAAGCTGGCGAAGTTACAGAAAAACAAACAAGAAAAACATCTGTTTGAGGATAAGAAAGTGGACGAAGGCGATCATAATCCTCTTGACCTATAAAATTATACACACACACACACACATATATATATTAATTATATTAATTAGAAATATAGATTATCGTTATCAATATCATTATTATGATTTCTATTAAATTTTTTTTTTTTTTAATAACTTTTTTTCCAAGAAAAAAAATCATTTTTTTAATTTTTAAATTATAACCATTACGAACCAGCTGTATCAAATAATCCCAATGTGTATGGTTCATCTCCAATCATCACTGTCACTGCATAATTGTCAAAAACCTACAATATATTTTAATAATAAATAACATTAGAGATTAATATAATGTAAAAATAATAATTTTTAGATAATGAATTGATTAATGATTTATTAATAGATTAACAGATTGATCGATTGAAAAAGATTACTTACTGTAGGGACATACTCGGAAGGGAACTTGTTTGTTGTATACGAGATTAATAGACAAGTCTAATAATCAAATGAAAAAGAAGAGAGAGAATATAAATATCAATATACGATTTGTAATCTTTAGTAATAATAATATTTTATTTCATTTAATCGTTTCTCATCAATCATTAAATTCTTTAATCTACACCAATTTAAAGTCCTTTTTTTTTGTAAACTATAATTATGTTGAAGTAATTATTACAAGTTATATTAACACCGTATAATCCAATTGCCTCGTATAAAATTATTTAAGGTCAATCTGATTGTAAAATAAAGTTTCCTTAAAATCCAACTCAACGATTTAAATTGTTTGATCAACACAAAAAAGTATTCCTTAACCATTTAATAAATACTTTCTAAATAGCACTGCTGGTATAAATATAATCCAAATATTCTATATAAATGTACACACCTTGCCAACAGCACCATCACCCACAACTACACACTTTATAGTTTGCATGCTTATAATTTATTATTATGTTAAATAAATATATATGTATATTTATTTATATATGAAAGATTTGTATATATAGGGTACTCAACAGACACTTGAGGAAATAAAAAATATATATATGTGTTATGTTATAGATATTATTTTTAATTTAAAAAAAAATTTTTTTTAAAGTTAAAAAATAATAAATAAAAGAAAGGTAAATAAGAAAAGGTAGAATTTATTTAAAAAAAGACAGTTGAAGTGGGGAAGGGGTTGGTTGAGCTGTCTTAGGTATTTGTCCTTCCAAAATTTAATTTTATATTTTATAATTCAAATATTACCTAGCCCGCTCTCTTTATTATCACGTAATAAATAAATTCGAAAAAGGGGTTTTTACGAAAATTAAAGGAAAGACTAGGAAAACTAATTTTATCCTTTCACTTTTTTTTTTAAAAAAAAATTTTTTCTAATCTCCTTCCCCCATGAATTAAAAAAAATTTATATCATGTGAAATTATTAAGGGCCTGCATAAGAATTTGACGAAACAGACAGGACCCAAACCCAGTCAAAGTTTGACCCACACCGTGATTGGCTAGGCTAGTTGGAGAAAATTACCAAGTTTGGTAATTTTTCTCAAACACGCAATTTAAAAAAATTTTTTTATGGAAACTTGGGGTAGAAAATACACAAGTGACCTGCCTCTAAAATTTTTTCTTCCGTTGCACTCTTCTGATTAACAAAACCTGGCTATATATAATAATAGGAGTATGCAAGTACAACGACCTATTCTATTTTTACTTACAACATTTACATAATCTAGAATCTACCACTTCCTTCATATTCCTTTTGGCGGTCATCCTTAAAGACCATAGTAATAGGCTGTGCGATTTTTTTGTCAGGTCCAAAGTTGCATTTCTCGTTTTTCACATGGACCTAAATTTACCCTATTAGCAATAAGAGCATCTTTTTTATAAGAGCCATGATTTGTGGAATTATCAAATGCAAAAAAAAGGCTTCAAAAATTACCTTGCCTCTTTAAGATTATCTGAATATTTGGCCTGCTAAATGAGAATGATTTATTTGACAACCAATACAAAGTTCAATATCTTATTGTTATAATCTCTTATCTGGTGCAAAATCAATAAAAGATATTCTTGTAGCTTTTGAACTAGCATTCAAGTATTCGGGTACAGCACGATTTTTATTGTTATCAGTTAAATTTTGTTCAATTCAAGGTAACTTAATGCATTAATTACTATGCTTTTTACTGGTTTTTATTTTTCAATCTCTATTTCTAACGACTAGTATCAATTTATAAAACTTGTATCAACATATTAAATCATTGATAGAAAATAAAGAGTGCCTTGGACCCCGCGAAACAAGTCTTGGCTCCAAAATCAATTCTACATGGGTAAAATTTTTTAGAATATGGTTATATTGCTAATGATAGGCAAAGATTGATTAAAACGTTATATAAATTACTTTGCATAGCAGTGTTATTAAAATTAGAAGATTGAAATAAAAAGATAAAATATTTAATTCTTCAATCAACTTTGGTCTTTTTCTAATTACAATAATGCAATTAATAGTCACTAATTTTAATAATTTAATTAATTTCTCAAGTACCAAGCACTGCATTTGATTATTTATTACAAGCCAGAATCAATCTAACATAAACATTATTATTATTAGTAGACCCCCTAAGTGCGCCACCCCCGTGTGCGTTTAAGGAAACAAACGTTTTATTGGTTGCACGTGACACCAATTGAATTATTATTTGCGGGAAAGAATATTAACAGTGAAAAGCCAGAATTTATTGAAAGAATTATTTGTTTGAAAAAATCAAAGCTCTAGAAGATGCTTTATTATCAGATTTTGATATTCAACAAAACATTGCTACTTCTGCTAACGATGTTGTGAAATTATCTGATCCTTTGCAAACATTGTTAAACCAAAAAATTCCTTCATTTTGCTTAATTTAGTTTTATTGATAATAGTAGATAAATGTGCATTTATGTGACCCAAAATTACGAAAAAGGAGATTAATAATTACAGTCGGCGCTCGATAGAACTATCTATATAGTGTGATTCATTATATCAAAAGATCGACAAAAAACCCCCGCGATACAACTTTATTAAAAATAAATATAAAGTAATTATTTAGTAATCCAACTATCTGGTGTGCTTGCTTTATTTTTTCTAAAGAACAGTATGGCTAGATATGTGGCTTTTTAAATGCTTTCATTGAATTAATCCAAAAGTAAGATTTTCAGGTGGATCTTGAATATAAGGACAGTCAATTTCTAAAGATTTTAATACTTTTTTTGTAGTTTAACAATTGATAATTCATCCTCTGTCTCAGCCAGATTCAGCTGTCGGTCTTACACAATCAATAATTCTTTGATTTAACAAGAATTATATCAGATTGTAATTACTCTTTTACCTGAAAGTGCTTGATTGAACCATCAGGATATTTTGCAGCTTTATCATTTTTGTCTGTTGGCATCATTAGGATTGATGGAATAGTATTTATCTTTATCTTTTAAAATGCTGTAAATAGCAGTCCGAATTTTTGGCCAAGTTCTTTCTTTATATTAACTGATATGTGAATGGTGGATTTCTTCCATTTTAAGTTCACAAAGTTGTTTTTTCTCGCCCCAAGACAAAATCTTTCTTTTTTTGAAAATAATTTTAGCTGAAATAATTCTTTGATAAATTATTATAAAACAGCAAAATCACGCTTCCTAGTTCTTTTATTTGAATCCAATTACTTTGTTTTTCGCAACACGTTATTAAATTCAATTTATTTTTCGCGCAACACGTTATTAATCCAATTGCGACATGATCGACAAAAATTTCAAGCTCTCACTCTAGTTTACCAAGTAAAATTTTTACTATATGATTATATCGAGAGTCTATATCGAAAATCACTATATCGAGCAGAATTTATATATAATATTCCCCAACTCGTTATATCGTACGGTTCACTATACAGAGCACTGACTGTAACAATAGAGTCCCGGAAAGCTTGATATTAAGAAATTTTCATCAATTGGTATTTATTTAAGTTCCAAGAGTTGTTCAGTTTAGCCGACCAAGGTTTTTCTACAGGCTTACATTTCTAGCAATGTAATTTATTTAATAAATATTTTATGAATTTAAGAATAAAACGAAATAACAGCATAAGGAGCAAGTAGAAAAGAAAGGTTGCAGGATAAATGTTCTTATTTGCTCAAATCCGTAGCCAATATTCCATTAGAAAAGTTCTTGACGTAAACGAATGTTTCTATGGTGCATCGTTAATCACATGTCCAATTATTAATGACTAGTATTAAAAATTGAAATCTAATCTTAATATTGTTTCAGGGGTGTGTGCTTATGAGCCTCGTCGTACCCTTTGTTTTTTTTTCCTTGTATATAGTAGATGGTGTAATTTTTTATAAATAGGTAAAGTTAATCTTGGTCTAGCCCCCATAAAGTTACTCATTTGAGCGGCACCATTCAGGTATGGTCTCGGATAATTTATGCTTTAATATCGATAGAATCAATTTTTTTGAACTCGCCGGCTTAATATAGCCAATACCCTCTTTATCATAATATTTGAATAAAATAAAAATTTTGGAACCAAATAAGAATTATGTTTCGGATTTTTTAAATCCCCAAAAAAGAGGGTCACGGACCAGTTAACAACAACAATAACAACCAAGATTGATGTTGTTGCATTTTCTAATCCAGTTTTCGAATTTTGAATATTCAATCTGTGTCAAGTACACATATTGTTAATGATGAGGCAAAAACATTTGACAACGTTTAAATTCATCGCGTACAATTTAATAAATTTAAAATTTAAATAAATAAAATGAAATTGATGGATGGTATTAAATAAATGATACCTTTGATAATTTGTTATTTTTCAATTCGACATCTGGGAATTGGCACGATCATTAATTATAAAGTTATGATAACCAAAACAATACGGCGTTTTTCATAACATCATCATGTTCTAGCATTATTTATAATATTTGACGAAAATAAGGTATATTTATTTATTGTTATGGGACATTTATCTGTCTGTGTATTAGTATTAGTATCTATATCAGGAAGATTCATTCACGTGACTTGTTTTCTAACAAATGGCTGAAAGAAGACGAATTATTTATCATACATACTATGTACTTACTATTAATACTATTGGTCTGATTTTATTTAACTCTTGTTGGATTTAATTTTTATAAAGATATTTTCCGATCTGTAATTTTCAGTGATATTGATAAAGGTGACGATGGTTCTGGAATCGAATTTCTATTAATGTTTAATTAATATTTTTTTAGCTAGTTTCTTAATTGATATTTTTATTTAATCACGCGTATTATTACTAATTAACTAGTTACTTATAATAAAGGGTTCTTTAATTAAAAGGTTTGACCACCCCACCACTCTTACAATGAATGTAATAGGAACGCGTATAAACAAACAAAAAAATTAAATATCATGTGATCCATGCACGCATCGAATTGATAGATTATAAATTATATGTATCTATTGTAAATTATAATATTTATAATCTTGGAGGAATGATGTCGTGACGAAAATGTACTGCACACAAAGACCATTCAATGATTGTTGAAAAATTATATCGAATCATTATTCTGTTGTTCAAGACTGACTGTTATAATATGATGGATAAGTGGATACATATAGTAAGATCACCCTCCCAATAAAAACATCAAATGATTATCTTCTAACCCAACAGTTTGTCCGTGTATTTATTCGTCACCATTTTATTAGCAGCTTCTCTGACAGCTTTTTGCCAACACTCATCCAACTTCAAATAAAGATCCTGTTTGATCTCGTTATGCCCCATTCAGGTAATCTATGAGCAATCTCAATCATTAAATGAACAAATGCCACGTACTCACAAGATGTAAATCATATTAATAATATTATTATACTTACATATATATATAAATACATTAATTATGTTTACATGTCAAAACCCTCCAGGATTTATAATATTCAATACCATAATCTTATTTTATTATCGTCAGTCAACAACACCAAAAAAATCATATATCCAAGATATCCAAGATAACAGTTTAAGCTATAATCATCTTTAAGATGTCCCAGGAAAACTGTCGTGAGAATTGTTGGCCAAAGGAATATTTGAATAAAGGTTAGATGTGAGTCAGTCAGTATGATGGATGATTTATTAACAACAACAGTCGATTTGTAATGTATATAATGATTTGATGGATGGATGGGGGAGGGGGTGGAGATAAAGATATAATAAAAATAAGAATGTTAGATGAATTGGATCTATTATATACTTTTTGATAAATGAATGCTACTACTGATGTTGATGTTTGATACGTAACAGTTTCGAAAAGATAATGTGAATCGTCTGCCCTCCTGTCGAGAATGTCACTCATTTGTTATTATTATATCTCGTAATTAGTCAAAGTGGATTTCTTTGTACACGTTGGTTAAACCTTTCCGCATTCTTACAATTTATCATAATTGACATTGTAAAATTGTTTTTTCGGGAATTAACCAAATTCTTTTAAAAACTTTTTTAATCAAGGTTTCAGAAGCCTTCAGGGCAAATAAATTTTTGAAAAAAGTGGGTCTCTCACACTATTAATCAATATAAGCAAGCGGTGGCTTATGTAATTAATTAAATTGTTTGTTTCAATTATACTCGTGCAAATATGTGCAGTAATTATTTTTCTTTCTCATCACTCTTTTTATCTACACACAAATCATTTCCTCATTTTGCAAAAAATCTCATTAACTTTTACTAATTTTGGATTTAAGCACAATATAAAATTCACTATTTATTTCTTCTTGATGAAGAAAGATCTACTACTTTTTTTAAAATTTTAAGAATGAAGGATCTACACACTAATAATAATAATATTAAAAAAAAAGAACAATTTAACTAATTTTTTATAATTAATATATATATATTGAAGAGACAACTATTAAATATGCTTCAACAATTCAACGAAAATTATATCGTGTCAACTGAAGCTTCCCAGAGTCCTCCTCTCCCTCCTCTCCTTGCTACAGGTAATACAGGTAAGTAAGCCTTTCTCTTTCTCCTTCCTTCTTATCTTTCTTTTGAATTTTATGGAAATGGAAAAGATTTTGTTTTTTAAAACACGAGAAAGATGGGAAATATGCGTGTCTAAAGTGAGAAGACAGACTTTTTAAACGTGACTGAAAAAAAATTTTCGTAACAAAATAATTATATATGCATAAAATGCATACGATTAATATTCATAATATAATGATGATTTATTCTATTAATCCAAGACTATTATTTTTATCTTTACTTAATTTTTATAATATTACATGATTAGAATCAACTATATCTAGTTCTTCTGAACCTTCTTTACAACAGCACCAACAACCCCTTCTATCACATCCATTCCCACAATCACCTGCTCCTCAACCGCCAATCTTTTCTTCCTCGCCACTACTCGCTTGTTATGATTTTCGTGACATAATTGCGCCATCACAACTACCACAGGGCGAACATCTAGATATTACAGAATTTAAACAATACGATAGAGAAAAATATGAAAGTTCTAAAACTGGTGTTAATAATTGTAATAGGAGACGAAGAAAACAAACACAAATACGTGTCGAAGATTGTGATACTGCTTCTTCGTTGGATGGATATGACGATGATGATATCAGTAACAATATTAATATCAATAAGTGAGCACTAAAAATTTTTATTATTTAATAAAGAAATTTAACATATGAGAGAGTAACTTTGTCACGTTTTTGGAAATTAACAATTGTGTTGCTTTTAGTCGATCAACACATGCTGAAATACGTCGTCAAATGCATATTCAATCTGAACAGAAAAGACGTGCAGAAATCAAAGATGGATTTGAAGACCTTCGACGTCTTTTACCAATTTTTAACCATAGTCGTAAGATGAGTAAGGCATTGTTGCTTCAAAAAAGTAAATGATCACCTTAATAATTTTTTCTAGTTTATTTACACGTGACCATATAATTAATAATTATTCAATCCTACAAAAAAGCTGTCTCCCATATAAAAAATACGAAAACAAAAGAATGTTATCTTTTAGATGAAATTAATCGACTCAATCATTATATTAATTATTTGGCCACTGAACTTGAAAGAGAGAAAAGGTTCTTCTATTGTATATTATATTATTATTGTTATAGATAATTATGATGACAATTTTGAGAGTTGACATTTATATTTATATGTCTATTAACCTTCTTTACCTCTTTTTTACTTTGATAGAATGAATAATATATATCAACAGAAAGAAACACTTGACAAACTATATCAGATTGGATTGTAAGTCATTCATTAACTGTCTTGTTCATTCTCTCTCATTTGCACCTTTTTTCACTATTTGTTCGTCCCATAATCAAATTGATAATTAGTGAGATGATGATAACAATAATCAATATATATATATATATATATGAGTAAAAAAAAAAAAAAAAAAAAAAAAAGAAAAAAACAAACTTATCATTATTATTTCTTTTTCAATATCACTAATAATAATAATAATTGTAGATATTCGTATTATTATTTCCTTTTATTCATGAAACATTTCTTTTTTTAATTTGTTTTTTTCTTTCTCTTTCTTCTTTTTATGTATATAAATTCCAAGATCATGTGTCTTCTTCATTTTACATGAATATAAAATATAAATTATATATATGTATTGATTATTTACTTTGTTCAATGGAGAAAATCACATTTATTGTTATCTTTCTTGTAGTTTTTGACCAAATAACCATTTGTGTTATTTAACTTTTGAACTGTTAGTTAAATAATAACCAGTTCAAAAAAATTTGAACCTGACATTAATTTGTATGCGCTCTAACCAAATTTAGAAATTATTCGCAAATATTGCAATTGCAGATCAGTCGATTTACTTTTGAATGATAAATACCCTTTCTAATGTAAATTTGTTACAAGTTTACATTTATTTATTATTTATTTATCCAATTAATCATTTATATTATCCTGATTTATATTAAAAATAGAAACTAAATGTGAATTTGTTTTATCTGCATTAAAAAACGAACAAATGTCTAATGAATCTTGATCAAGTGCGAAAAGAGAATTTGAGTGAATATAAAGGGATGATGAATGCCAATACCAAAATAATATACTACTTCTTTTGGTTTAAATGCGCATACAAGTTACCTCTCATATATATATTAATGAATGACGAAATTGAGATATAAGGTGATGAATCAAGATCATCAATACAAAACCCTGTCAATTGATACATTGCAGAACCTTTTGCTATACATAGAATTCCATCAGTCCACTCAACCAAGTAATCATCCTTTTCTAATGGATGGAAACATTAGCACGGCCCATGTCAGTGACTAAAAAGAATATATTTATTAGTAAATAAATTTCAAAGTAAACATTAGATTAAATTATATATTTATTTACCTTTTGTTTTACCAGAATTGACTAAAATGATTGTATCTGATTATGTGCCTTCCAACATTGTGTGATAATTACACGAACTCGCCTGTTAAAATCTTGTTTTCCAAATAAAAATGTTATTTATATAGAAACTAGTGAAGATCTATATATGAAAATTCCTTTATGGTCTTTCAATTTTTGGACCTTTAGTAGTACACATATGTTCAGCTAATGAAAGTTATAGCGTTAGTTTCTATTATACTATAATTCTTTAATATTTTTACATGTTCGATATTACAAATAGTATCAATTTTGACATCGATCAAGTTCTTCAAATTCTGCGAGGACAATCTACAACCACTAACCACAATATTGGAAACAACCAACGATCCAACAATATGATGTAACGTAATCATAACATTGACAAACACCTATAATTCGTATAAAAGATTGCCAGATAGTAACATGTTAGTTAAGAAGAATGCATCGATGACGTCGGCACGACTTTGTGAAATGTGTGAACGTTTAAATGATGGAGATCAGAGAATCAACGATCTTGATAAATTACTCTTTTCAGAATTGAAAACTAAAGATAATTTCTGTTTATAAAGTTGCCATGAGAAACTTATTTGACAAAATTAATAATAATAATTTGATAACGATGAGAATAATAACGTTGTAAAAAATGATGTTGATAATAATGACAGTGATAAATACTGATAATAATAACATGGATGATACCATTGATGACTGTAATGCAGATTAAGAACTACATTGAATATTTTTAAAATTTGGAAAAGATAAATAATAATATTTACTATATTTTTAATTAAAAATCTTTTAACTTTTCAATGCCCTAAAATAAGTGGATGAATTAATCAACCATTATAAATTTTTAATTATTCATTTAATTAATATTCAATCAACCATTAAATTTCGATTTAATTGTTCAAATAAATAAATCTGATTTAAATTAAATTAAATGACTTACATTTTAAAAGGCCATATTTCATATTTCTCCCAAACTTTGCCAATAACATAAGGGTCAACTTTAACCAGATTTCTAACAAATTCTTCAGATTCAGCTTCATATATTATCAAGCTACCAACCATTTTACCACCTTTGCTTGCTTCTTCTTCTTCTTCTCCAGATAATATAGCACCACCCGCAACGACTATTCCTTGTTCTTTTAATTTTAATGCATTGTCAAGATGAGCTTTTCTAACTGATAATCTACGCGAGTAAGCTTGATTGTCTGTATAATCTGTTGCTAGTAAAACATATTGTTTGTTGACTTTTGTTGTTTTTATCAATGGCAATGGTTAATTGTTAAAGATATCAAAGCCAAAAAAAAATGTTATTTTAATATAATTGATGAAAACTCACCAATTTTACTAGTTGATAAATTTCTAAAAACTATTAAGAGTGTATATTTAAATATTTTTCCAAAAAAAAAAAAAAAAAAATACTATAATATATTTTATATAAAACCTTTTCCTATTGTTGAGGGATACAGACTAATCTGTTTTCTTAGAAAATTTTTACTATTTAACGTATGAAAAAAACTCATTTTTTTAAAAATCATTTTTTTTGGTAAATTTTTCTTATAAAGGAATTTGCGTGCGAGACCAAATCTCGAAAGCTGATTGGTGGATTGGTAATGATTTACGAAGACTGATTAAAAAATGTATATTAGCGAATAGTCAGTTCCTTATGGCACGCCTAAGGTTGCTTGCCGAAACCTCTTAATGATGTCGAAACTATGCCGAAATTTTGCAAATTGTCAAAACTCCCAAATGCGAAACTCTGCCGAAACAATTAGTGTGTAGCCTGCCGAAATTCTGCCAATTGATTTCTGGAGGAGTTTTGGCAAGCAACCATAGGCATGCCAGTATGGTCAGCTGACAAGGACAAAAGTTTAAGGCCGAGGCTCAAACGCCTAAGGGTTCAGCCTTAAGGGTAAACCTCGAGTAAAAAAAAATTACATTTTTGGTATCGATATTTTTGTGTAGATTGAGAATATCTTTCTTCAAGTGCATGAGTTTTATCCTCAAGTGCACGGGTTTTATCCTCAAGTGACTTTGCTTCCACTGTAACAAGCTTTGGCTGTATTTAATGAATCGAAATTTATATATAATTAAAATTTTGGGGTGGGGTGTTTGTATATGAAATTCTGGTTGGCTAATTTGAACTTCACATACGTGAATTGCAAATTCACATAAATATTCCATTTTCACGCACAACAATAAAAATTGATTGTTGCTTTATTTAGTCAAAACTAATTTATTACAAAGTTATTTTTCAAGTATACAACTCAATTAATTAACGAATTAATACAACTCAACCAAATCTGTGCAACATACTTTGTAACAATTTAGAAAAGATTGGCAATATTTTGGTGATATTTAGAAAGAATTGGCAACGATTCCATCTCTCTTTGGAAATTTCCGAAAGAAAAGGAAAATTTTCATTTCACAAGATTGATTGCGTTGTATAAATCTTTTGATCATGATTATGTTTATGATCACTCTCCCAATTTTTTTTTAAAATGTTCAGAGGTTGTATTTTTATAAGTAACAAGTAAACCTTATTACACTAAATCAGGAAGATCCAAATCCTCCCTATAGCTAATTGTGGCTTCATAGAAAGTC
>CAUDNR010004140.1:43545-66267 GCA_958430865.1 Entrophospora sp. SA101 | reverse complement strand
ATACGAATGCAACCTATATAGCACCCAATATATAGACTATAAACGTCTCAGGTATGACGGGGGTAACGCAAAACACACGTCACTCGAATGTGTCGTAGAACGCAAAACGCACGTCATACCTGAGACTATAATAGTCTAAACAGAGCCGTTTTTTGTTTATATAAACAAAAAACGGCTCTGTTAATTATGATCACATTACAAATGACTAAATTTTGATCCCTGTAATTCTTGTTAATACCAATGTTCACATTTGTCTGGTTTTGTTGCAGCATGCCCATGTACAACTAGCATAGTGGACATTTGATTTCATTGGCTGAAACTTTGTTGATCATTCGTTATTCCAAATTTGGAAATACCAAATACTGCAACGATAAACATCCTAAATAGTAAATTTGCACTACGTAAAAATTTGATTGGCTGAAATTCCGCCTTTTTCTCCTTTTCTTTTCTCAAAAACTCACATAATATGAAAAAATTTAACTGTTCATAAAAAACCCATGAAATTCTATTCAAATAAAAAATTAAAATAATTAAATATTTGTTTAAATGGATTTTGATGTGGGAACACACATCCAGGAGACCTATGAACAGTTAAATTTTTTCATATTATGTGAGTTTTTGAGAAAAGAAAAGGAGAAAAAGGCGGAAATTCAGCCAATCAAATTTTTACGTAGTGCAAATTTACTATTTAGGATGTTGATCATTGCAATATTTGTTATTTCCAAATTTGGAAAAGTACTGGACTGAAAATCGTGATTAAATCCATTAATATTTCTTAAGGGTATCATTTTTCCAATCAATATTTCAATAAGAAGCTCAAATAAATTTTTAAGTATTGACCCATCAGGCTCCGGATGCTATTTGAACTTTTTTATAATATTTAATATGAGTTTATTTAATCTTTTCGACTATTCAATTGGTAATAATAATTGGAATTATTTTTTTCATTTGATCTAAATCTAATCAAATTCAATAAATTTAAAGAAGAAATAACAAATTCAAGTAATATTATTGATAATGACGACGATGATAGTGAAAATGGTGAATTTAATTCTGGTAAAAGATTGCTCAATTCTGGTGAATTTGGATGTGCAAAAGTATGTACGAAAGAAAATCATTTTTAATTGTTGGGCATTTTTTTAATTGGATTGATATTTTATATTTACATATATAGATAGGTCCTTCGCACGAAAAGACATTGAATGGAATTAAACTATTTTCAAAAAATATTTGTAGTCAATTATTGTTACGTGAATTGGTTCCAAGAGAAATTTCTAACCTACCATTTAGAAAAGTAAGCTAATTGTTTTTTGTGTGTGTGGAAGGAAAAAACCTTAAAATCTAATAGTCAAATAATAATAGTAATCCGACATTACTAGAAATTCATTCCAAACACTAATGGAAAAGTGATTCTTCGATATGCTGAACCTGCATATTCTGGACAATATTCTCAAGATGGCTCATTATTCTACTCTTGTAGTAAAGATTTTCGTGTTCGCATATATGATACAAATGATCCACAGGATCCTAAAGAAATTAAAGTTATCAGCGGGGTAAATTAATATCTAGTACTAGTGTTATTATTATCACTATTAGTAATATCGTTAACAATATTATTAATAACAATAATAGGAGGAATTTGGAAGATGGACGATAACGGATGCTAATCTAAGTAATGATAATAAATGGATAGCATACAGTAGTATAACACCATCTGTATGTCTAGCAAAGACTGATGTTGAAGAAGATTACCAAACAATTTTAGATTTTGACAATGGTGAATTATATGCGGCAAGTAATGATATAGTAAAATTGGTGAATGATAACAGTAGATATCATAATTTTTTAATAACTATTGATTTTTCATCAAATAATTAATTAAATAGTTGTGGTCTATTCGATTTTCCAATGATTCTAGAGAACTCGTTGGTGGTGGTTCTAGTAGATGTATTTATGGTAATTATTATCATTACAATTAATATTAGCATTATAATTGATATTCCCATTATAATTAGTATTATAGTTATTATTATTATTTTCATTATAATTATTAATCACTGAAATCTTCATATTATTATCATTATTAGTCTATGATATTGAAAGAAAAGAAGTAATTCTTGAAATTGATGGCCATAAGGATCATGTTAATGCAGTGTGCTTTGCTGATGATTCATCGCATGTTCTTTTCAGTGGCAGCGATGACTCTTTAATTAAAGTTTGGTATGTTAAATAATAAATTTTTTTATAAAATTATAAATATTAATATTATTATATGGTAGGGATCGACGGTCAATGCATAATGAAAAAGAATGTGGTGTATTAGTTGGTCATACTGAGGGTTTGACATATGTATCATCGAAGGGTGATGGTAGATATTGTTTATCAAACGGCAAAGATCAAAAAATGAAATTATGGGACATAAGAAAAATGATGTCGGGTGACCAATATAAAAGACTACCTCCAGTAAATCTTCGACGTAGAAAATGGGATTATAGGCATATGAGATATCCGGGAGATATATATTTTGAACATCCACAAAATGTATCTGTTATGACTTATCGAGGCCATAGTGTACTAAGGACATTGATTCGTTGTCATTTCGGATATTTAAATTTTGGCGGATGTCGAATATTCTCACGGAATTTAAATTGACGGATGAATTTTGGTGGAAAACTACACGATTATCTAAGGCTAGCCCCACAAGAAAATGTATTTGCTACACTATAAGAAGCATCACTTATAACATTACATAAATATGGCTTCTCGATTAATTGCAACTAATCTCTGAGGTTTATTGAATTAATTTTTTGGTCTATTCTAAAGTAAGTTTACTAAATTAATATTAGATTATATTGTCAAGGTCTAATGACAATTGTTCTTGAATATTAACTTGTTCATAAACAATACGTATTAATACTGAGATACACATGTGCAATATTTTTTTTAATTAACAAATTTGTATTTACCTTTACGAAGTCATCATATGATTTAACAATTTTTCGGGAAGATCTGGCAAATGGCGAATCTTATGTCTTCCAACTCGTCATCAGTAAAAACTCCTTCGTTTACATATGAAAAGTCATCTAAATCCAAGATAAAACTATGAGATAAGCTTATAACAATGGAATAGGAAAGAAGATCACAATGATGAATAGAATATTATAAACAATCAAAACAAAGAATATCAGTATCAATTCACTGCCCTTAGTCATAATTCTTTCCAAATTCTTAGAGAGAATCTTCTTCGACCGATTGACGCCATTCATTTTCATTTTTCATGGTTTAGAATGCTTTCGTGAAGTTTACAATATCAAGTTTTGGAGTATCAACATTATTAAGAGGTCGTCCATTACCACCCGTCTCAAATCTTGCTTCCTCGAATGGTGATATTTCTGCTTCAATATCATCTTTGTCATCTACTATACGAATTAATTATTTGATGGATGCTTAGGAATTTTTCAAGATCTACATGTTTTAAAGTTTTCAAAATCTCATTGTAAAACCTTAACCTCAATCATAATTACCTTAGCAACAAAAATTTGCATGACTCTTAAATTCCGTGACGCAAGTTGTATATGATTTTGTTGAGTACACAATGAGTCGATTGATGATGATGCTGTTGAGGAGTAGGACGTAATCAAAATTCATCACCACTAATGACATCATCCCTAACAAAATTACCCTGGATCCTACAGAAGAATAAGGTAGTAGGTAAGTAATTAACCATTAACCTTCAATTGAGTAGGCAGATAAACAACATCCACTAACCTTGAATTTTGCTAATAGTCGATCACTTGTAATAATGTGTTCATATTCACCTGGTACATTAGACTCAATACGATGAACATGCTTGACTCTTTTATTATCAATTTTTGGTTGATCTTGTCTAATAAATAAATACAAGCTTCTTTTTTACAATTGTCGAGATGTTATTTTTTTTTTTAAACTAGAAAAGCTTTTTAAAATAATAACTATTCCAAATTTAATTCTTTCTTGCTCTGATGTGTTTTTCTTTGACTTCTACCCTATCTACTTTTAAAAAATTTATTTTACAATAGCAAATTTCAATCACTTTTTAATCCTGGTTTTGTTTATTTTTTTTTTTAATTTATTTAACTCACCACCTAATTTAATGTGAAAAAAAAAAACCAATTATACATTGTAAATGAGAAATTTATAAAACAATAAATTTTATAATCTATTATAAGAAAAAAAACAATAATCAACAAAAAATTAATTATCATATTTAATAATGCCAAAATATTTGGCAAATATGATATCCTCCATCAACTCAGCATCAGCGCGTGACATCAAATCATAAATCATTCTTTCTCTCTTAATAATTTCCCAATTGTCATGAATATATTGTAACGCCAAGTTTTTCAACGAAAGATTCTTGATTTTCCAACCAAGTAATAAAATATCAGCCCAATCATAGCTACTAGCATGGTCAGTGATTCTAGAAACAACCAATCTGCCCAACTCTGGGATATCTTTGTTATCAGCTTCAACACACAAATCCTTCAATACATTGAACGGTAGATCATCACTTAATACACCGGTATATAAAAAGTAAATTAATGATTTAAAACATTGATAGGTTACATCGTCGATACGAATTGTATTTGCCTTAGACTCGGCCCATTCACCATTAAACATCTTATTAAAATAATTTGAACGCATAGACAACGCCAATCTTGAAGCTTTAATTTCAGATTCATCGCTAAAACTAAAAGTCACATCACTAAAATTATTATTATTGAAATAAGATTCCAAGGAAGGTTGAAACTTGTTAGCATTACTACCAATGCTGTTAAAAAAGTTACTAATGATGTCGTTGTTGCTCGATTGTAAATTATCCTCGAGATATAATTTTGTTCTAATCATGACATCAACTTCGATAGTTGTGTCATTGTTTGGAAATAGACTTGTTAACTCGCAGAATTTAGCTTTCCCTCCACTGTCACCTTTCTGATCAAGGTTAAAACTTTTCTTGAAAATTGATTGACTAATATCTATAGGTTTCAATTCAGCTTTGAATGTGGCTGGATTAGTTTGAACTTTGAACAATTCAAATACATATTTAATAGTTCTCAATTGAATTCCATGATTTTTTTCATAATCAGTTTGGAACGCGTAAAGAAATAATGAAAAATGTTGCTCAGTCTTATATCCATGTGGAAACATACACATTCTCCAAGCACATCCATTATTACTACCGGTAAAAGAAGAGGAATTGGTTGCATCAATATTTGTAAGATTATCATTAGAAGCATTATTAGGTACATCCAACACCATCATGTTACTATCATTATCATTATTATTATTAGTGATATTAACAGTTGTTGGGGATGAACTTGGTGAATAGAAAGCATCACTCCAAACAGTTTGACAATGTGTTGGGTTTCTATAGAAATGTTGAAAATCCTTGATGTACCAATTAAAGGTTGTAGACAATTTACAATTATCCAATGCACTGTTATTATTTATATTGTTAGGTTGTGCTGTAGAAGGCGGGAGGACCGTAGTAATTGACTGTTGTAATTGTTGTTGTAATAAAGTTTGTTGTGGTGCTATAGGTGTTAATTTATCCAAGGTTCTTGTTGATTGAGGTGAAAATGCCATTATTAATTTCTGTTCTGAAGAAAAAATTTGTTGTATATGACGTGTAAGTTAGCTATTAAAAAAAAAAGGAGTTTAAAAAAAAAACGCGTTTTCTGAACTCTCCTGAATACCAATAGTTTGTAAATCTTTCCCTAAAATGAAAAAGTCATTTTTTGTTCCAAAGCACTTTTATGTCTGCTACTTACTATATGTTAGACGAACAAGCTATGGCAGAAATATGTAACGTATGTCGTTGGCGTATAATAACAATAAGTTTTATCGTTTGCATATATAAAATGAATTCATTCATAATGAACGAAAATAAAAGTTCTCCTCCCTTGCAATAACATCAGTAATATTAAGTAAGGGCCTTCCAAAAAGTCTAATAACATCATTAGAAATCATTTCAAACAAATTTACTTTTAAATTAATTAAAAAATTTATTATGAAAATTGAAGAAAAATAAAAAAAATTAATTAATTATTATTCTTTTACCATCATTACAAAATAAATCACATTTCTCATTATTGGATATATATAATGATTTTCACTAATTATAATATATACTTTAGTAGTCGAGACCAGATGACTCGAGCTGTATGAATGAAAATTTATTGATGACATGTGTAATGATTTAATTATTTATTGTAAATAAATAAAAAGAAAGAACAAAGAGTAGCTAATCAAATTTTGCATAATCAACCACGAAAATGATAGCTTCAACAGCTTCTAAAGCTTTCGAAGCCATTCAAGGAAAACTTTGGTAATGACAGAAAAACTAAAAATCATGCAGCTAAAACAGGAAAGAAACAGACACTCAACTCATTCTAGATATTATTATTCATAAAAAAAAATAAAAAATCTTGTTTGGGAAAATTTTAGTTGGTTTATATGTGGAGTAGTAACTGCATCTAATTCCATGCTTTTAACAATTCCATTGACATTCAACATTATTACAACAAATATCATTCTAATGGCACATAATCTTTTTTTGATTCGAAGGATTTTTTTATTGGTATTGGATTATTTTTCTTTGTTCCGGTAATGCTTGCAATGACTTTTTACATCAATTTTTGCTTCATTCTTTACAAAATTTTTAATTATAATTGGAAGAGAAGATATCTATAGATACTCGATACATTATTTCCAAGACTGGAGAAATTTTAGGTGAAAGGAAACGTGGTGGAGGTATAGGTGGAGATGATGAAACTGGTGAAATGGAGAAGGTGATGATGTTGTTTATGAATAAGGTGGAGTTATGGTTGCTTGCCAAAACTTCTTCGTAAATCAATCGGCAGTGTTTCACGCTAATTGTTTATTAGAGTTTCGGCAGAGTTTCGCATTTGGGGTTTTGACAATTGGCAGTTTTGGCAGGTTACACACTAATAGTTTTGGCAAGCAACCTTGGATGGAGTGAATGGATGATGATGATGATGATGATGATGATGATGATGATGATGATGATGATGGAAGTATAAATTTTTGTTTTAGTGGTTTCAGTTTTAATTTCTTTACAAAGTGTGCATTGTTTAGTTTTTTGGCATTTTGAAGAGAGGAATGATTCAACGTGGAAAACGTTTTACAAAGAGATAGTATATACACGCACTCCTTCCAAATTGGGTGAAAATTTTCTATACTGGCGATTGTGCAACATACCGAATTTTGCAATAGATGATATTTTCAATGATCTTCTGATGTGATATTTGTCATTCATCTGCATATTTGATTACCTCATCTTTTTTTGATTGTCCCACTGTAAATAATAATTATAATAATTTATAAATTGAATTGGAATTCTGAGAAAAAAAAATTTTTTTCAAAAAAAAAAAAAAACAATATTTATCACATCAAAACCAATTAAATAAAATAAAAAAACAAAATGACACAAAGAATCCAACAAATAACTAACCATCTCATCGGACCTAGCAGTAATTCAATTCTTCCAAAGGTCGGTAAAAAATCACCAGAGGATGTAGTAGTAGTAACAGCAGTTCGCACAGCACTTACCAAAGCTAAAAAAGGTGGCTTCAAAGATGCATTTCCCGAAGAATTGCTTGCCGCAGTTTTTAAGGCGGTGCTTGATAAATCAAAAATTGATCCCAATTTGATTCAAGATGTGGCGGTTGGTAATGTTTTACCACCCGGTGGTGGAGCTACAGTTGCAAGGGCTGCAGCTTTGTATGCCGGTATTCCCGAAAGTGCTGCCTTGAACACCGTTAACAGACAATGTTCTTCTGGTTTACAAGCAATTGTTCAAATTGTTCATGAGATTGCACTTGATCAAATTGAAATCGGAATAGGTGATATATATATATATATATATATATATATTATACATAATATTACGCATGTATTATTTATACGATAATATTATTATTTGTTGTTAATTAATTTATATCCTTGTTTGTTTTAAAGGTGCCGGTGTTGAAAGTATGTCACTTCATTATGGAGCAGGAGCAATGGCAACAGATACTTCAGAAAAGGTATTTTCAAATCCGGCATCACAAGATTGTTTACTTCCGATGGGAGCAACTTCAGAAAATGTAGCAGAACAATTTGGAATTTCGAGAACCAGACAAGATCAATTTGCTGTTGTGTCTCATCAAAAAGCAGCAGCAGCACAAGAAGCCGGTCTCTTTAAAGAAGAAATAATTCCTGTAAGAACCAAATGGATTGATCCCAAGACAGGGGACGAGAAAGAAATAGTTGTTGACAAAGATGATGGAATTCGTAAGAACACAACGTTGGAAGGATTGGCTAAATTGAAACCAGTATTCAAAGATAATGGTACTACTACAGCAGGTACTGCCTCACAAGTTTCTGATGGAGCAGCAGCAGTTTTGTTGATGAAACGTAAGACAGCTGAAAAACTTGGATTACCAATTATTGGTAAATTTATTAGAGCATCAGTTGTTGGAGTTCCACCAAGAGTTATGGGAATAGGGCCTGCTTATGCAATTCCAGCTGTCCTTAAACTAGCAGGACTTTCGATTAATGATATTGATATTTATGAAATAAATGAAGCTTTTGCTTCTCAAGCAATATATTCTGTTGAGAAATTAGGAATCGATTTCAAAAAAGTTAATCCAAAGGTAATTGATAATTGATTGGGTATTTTTTTATTTTTTTTTTTGAGGAATAAAATAATCTAATAATTTTTTTAATTTATATTTAATAATTAATTAATTAAAAGGGAGGAGCAATTGCAATTGGTAGGCTATTAATTCGCATGATCATAATTAATTTATACTATTATTATTATAATACTATATAATTTATTAATTCTTATATATTTATGTATGTGTGTGTGTGTGATTAATAGGACATCCTCTGGGCTGTACTGGCGCACGTCAAGTATCAACACTCTTGACAGAGTTAAGAAGAACAAAGAAGAAATTAGGAGTTATTTCCATGTGTATTGGAACAGGAATGGGAATGGCTGCTGTTTTTGAAGCAGAATTTTAAAGTTATCAATAATATTGATTAATTAATCAGTTAACAGTCATTTGGTAATTTATAATATTATTTTTTCAAACAACTAACACATAGTTATTTAAAAGTTGGTATTTGTTTTTCAATGTAATGACATTTATTTATATTATATATTAAATTTAAAAAAATTTAAATTTAAAAATTTAAAACAAAAATTGTATACTATATATAATTGTCATTTGTAAATTGTAAAAAATTGATTTTTCCAAGATAAAAAATAAAATTCCTAAAATTTAAAATCCAAATGCAACATGTCCATTTAAACAAGCGATTTCTTGATCTTCAGCATTGTAAGCATTGACATACATGTTGTAACTTCCCTATTTATAAATTATAAATAATATATAATTAATTAATTAATAAATCTCTGAATAAAGCTCCGTGTAGCTAGCCGGTTTATAACTTAATAAGCTCGCAAGCTGATACTTACGGGGAAAACATTCCCAGGTATTTCAACCGATTTGTCAACTGTATGATTTCCTTTTTCAATCGGACAATTTTCATCAACTTCGGGAGCTTTTTCACATAAATCAAGCCGGATTTCATAAATCTTCATTATTCCATATTTAATCACCACATTAATATAACTACCATCAGTAACGGTTTCTTTGAAATATCCAGTGCCTTGAACACGTAATTCTTGACCTTTTTTTGGTGGATCAGGTGTTAATTCTATGTGGTGGATTAGCAAGATATCCTCTGGTTGACTACAAATTGATATAGTATCATATAGTGCCTTTACTGGAAATTCAATGCTGAGAACTTCTTCGATTGTTTCTTTGAGCGAGTCCACTTCTTCTTTAATCCTATTCGAATTTACTATTGAAGCAAATAATAACAATATAAAAGAAGAGAGTACAACTACAAACAAATTATTTTTATTATGCATGATTACTGACTGTTATGTTATCGTCTCTGTAACTTTTATATTCGCAAAGTTACACATAATGGCTATTACAGAAAAACGGCGGTCATATTTACATCATCTTTTATATAAATAGTAATAGAACAATTAATAATAACAATAACGCCAATTTGAAATTTTACGGTCATGTATTTCTTGAAGATCGTCAACCAACGAAATAATAAAATTATGAATTAAATTTATTACTTTATTTTTAATTGAAATTAAAATGCACAAAGAAAATAATTGGGATGCGAAGCGTCCTAGCATCCATTTGCGTAATAATGTAATTTTTAATAAAATAGACTATTTCGTGGCCAAATGGTGCATTGATCGAGTAGTCTAATAAATAGACCTGTTATCTCCCACTGTAAACCAAAAAGATTCCTAAAAAATAATTAAACCCCACAAAAGCTTTCATCATATTATTCATCAAAATTTGCTGCGCCAGATCTATGAATTTAACGAGCTTTGACTGTAATTAATATTTCAATCAGTGGATAATAATAAATGAATAATATAATTTTTATTAAAATCTAATTTACAAAATTAATAAATAATCTAAAATCTATAATATAAATAAATAAAATTTATCAAAACGTCTTTATTACATCATCAAATAATTCATCAAGATCCTAATATAGGTAAAAATATATTTACGTGAGTTAAAATATTAAATAGTACAAAATAAAATAAAAATAAATAAATTACTAACTAACCTGTTCTATTTTATCAAGTTGTTGATTAACGTCAGCAAAAACATCTTTAATTTCTTCTTTTATTTCAGTTGGTTTAATTTGTTCCAAAACTCTTTCAGGATCTTCATTTAAATGCCATCCACTCTTCCTACGCTCCTTCAACTCCAACATATTAACACCTGATCTCACAAGTATTAACAATTCTTTCAAACCAATATCATTCGACAACACCAAATCAATTTCAGAAATTGATAATACAGACGATGATGATGAAGGCATTTGATGATGTTTGCTAATTTTTTTTTGCAGATCGTTGGTTGATGATGAATTGATTGAATTAACTGATGAATTGGAAGAGGACCTACTTCTTGTTTTTGTTTGTTGGAATGGTTGTGTTTTATTGGGTTTGTACACTAAATCACCTACCGTATCTTGATTTTCAGATTCTATGCTTGTTGTTGAATTGAGTTGGGTAAAGTTTGAATTTGGATTTGGAGTTGGATTTGGATTTGGATTTGGATTTGGATTTGGATTTGGATTTGGATTTGAAGTTGGATTTGGATTTGGATTTGGATTTGAATTTGAATTTGAGTTTATGTTCGATTTACTCAACCTATATGATGGGTTTAGTTTCACTTTTTCAATTACACGACCAATCTTGTCTAAAGATTGACTTGACTCTTCATCACCATCATTATTTTGAGCCCGGTCAACAATCTTTACCAAAATATCTACATCTTGGGTAGTACTCTTTCTATAAAGTTTCTTTTTGTTAAGAGTTGACGATGAATTTGGGTCTTCTTGTTGATTTTGTTGTTGTTCTTTTATTGAATTCTCATCAGTTTCATCCTCTACCACAAGATCATCATCGTCACCCAAAATATCTTCGATAATATCACTGATATCAATCTCTTCACCATCAGTCGAAATAAATGAATAACGTACTTTCGACCCACCAAAAATCCTTGAACTTCTAATTGACCCATCATTTGTAACAATATCAACTCCGTGTTCTGCATTTTTATGGGCTGATACAATAGATTTTTGCTTGGCTCTACTATATTCACGTTGCTTCTCAATAAGTTGTTTTCTTTTTAGTAGTTCATCATCATCATTGTTATTATTATAACTGTTCAAAGTTTGTTGCTGTTGTTGTTCATGATTTGACTTTTTCATTTGTTTTCCCGATGATGATTTTTGCATGTATTTTTTTGGATCAGCGATATCTGGCATTGCACGATTTCTATGATCCTCAGGTTTTAACAGACGTAGAACAAATACGGGTTCATCTGGAAGATAATCTAATGCAAGTGAAGAATTGGAATCTAAGGAATCAATTGATAAATGCCTAAGATTTGGTAGCGTTGGATATGCAGATAGGATTCCTGCTTTAGGATGTAATAATTTTTCTATTTATAAAATAAAAATATAACAAAACATTTAATTTATAATAATAACATTTGTATTCGTTAAAAATAGTCAAATATCAAAAGTACTCATACATACCATTTCCTTCCATGTTAAGCATTAGTCTATAACGTGGTATTTCATCATCATTGCTTTCTATATGTTCACCATCATCAATAATACCATCAACTATACCAAATTTCTCCATTGACTTCAATATAACATCACCAACAGTTGCCAAACCATTAACAATCAAATGTTTTTCTTTTGGCTTTCCTTCCTCACGCGAACGTCTCCTAGCTGATTTTTCAGCGATATGTTTTGGTACTGACATGGATGTTCTTGGTATTGGCGCTGAAGAACTTTTTGTACGTAGGTGGGCTGGCAAATCATCCGCATATATTATAACATGTAAACGTAATTTCTTATCACTAATGGATGATCTAATATTTTTAACAAGTTTTTTATTTAGGTAGAATGTGACTGCAGCAGCCTTTTCATTATTATTCGATTCAATATTTTTTACCATTGGATGATTTGATATGTTGGAAAATGTTGAAGATACTGATGCTACTGAGCTTCTGTTTATGGATGGTAACATAACTGTTGAATGCGAATTTAATGATTGGAATACCTCAAGAGGATGATCATGTGGCATCAAATATGTTTCCTCTAAAATCATATATACATTAGCAGGGAAAAGAGATCATAAATAATAAATCTTAAAAAAAAAAAAAAACAAGAATTACAACAAACCTCCATCAATTCGTTTTATTGTAATGTAATAATCATCCAAATTATTTTCATTGTCAATTTTAAATCGATTTAATGCTTGTTTAATAAGGCTAGTGGTGGTAGTTGTTTGATTGATTAGAACAATCTTGAATGTAAAATTAGATTTCAGATTTTGACCAGAGAAAATACGAATAATACTATAGGTAGGAGAAAGCGGTGGTGATATTTGTGCGGGGGGATTTTTGTATTGTGAGCTTTGCATTGATTGTGTAGACGATAATGGTTGTGGTTGTGATTGTGGTTGTGGTTGTTGTTGTGGTTGTGATTGTTGTTGTTGATTTGGTGGTGGTGGTGGTGGTAGCTGTTTTTCTGCAGAAGGATTTCCATTTTGTGAATTTTGTATTGACTGTGTAGATGACAATGGTTGTGGTTGTTGTTGTTGCTGTATTGGTGGTGGTAGAACACGATTTGAATAATTAGGCTGTAGTTGTTGGTATTGCGTTTGAATGTCAGGAGGTCTTTGGGAATCGCCAAGTGACATGTAATTATTTTGTTGACCTTGTGGATATACACCAGGTTGTTGAAATAATTGTTGCTGCTGCTGCTGCTGCTGCTGTTGTTGTTGTTGAGATATTTGAAAGCCTTGTTGTGGATTCATTTGTATTCCCTGCTGTTGCTGCATTTGTAAATGAGTTGGTGGTTGTTGTTGCATTAGGTATTGGCCTTGATTTATTGTTGGTGGTATATAATTAGGCCTGACATTATTATTCATTGACATAGGATTCATAGGATTGTTGAGATCAGGGATGTAGTTGTTATAATTGTTTGTTTGATTATATGGTGCTGGTGGGATTGTTTCTAATTTAAGATTTTCATCATCTTTTTTCTTTGAAGAGATTTTTTTAAGTAAATTCTTGAATAACCCGGCAGGTTTTTCTTTTTCTTTTTTAAGAGCCTTCTTCTCCTCTTGAACTTTTAAGGCCATTGTTTTATTATATTCTTCGAGAGCATCTTTATTACTTAAAATTTTATTATTGCCACCATCATTAACATTAACATTATTATTATTATGATTCACCCTTTCCTTATCATCATCATCAGAAAAGTCCATGAAATCACTACCTAGAACAGGTGTAAGGCTCACTTTTATTGTCTGGCTTGGTTCGTTAAAGATATCAGGAAGTGGCGGAGAATTATTATTGTTGGGATTGATTAGATCGACAGGAGGAATAATACCAGTAGGTTTTCTTTGTGGTGTTTTATGCTCTGATACCATTTGAGATATATTGTTAGGATCAAAGCTACCATTATCGCCTTGATTATTTTGTAGAGTGTATTGCTGATTATTATTTTGTTGATTGTATGGTTGATTAATATCATTATTATTGTTATTGTTATTATATGGTGGATCAACATATTGTTGGTTATTTATATTATTGTATGGTTGACTATTATACTGCTGTTCATATGGTTGTTCCACTTGTTGATTAGTATTAGAAACGGAATCCAATTGAGTTTGTTCTGGATTTGATGTGTGGCTCATTGATTTATCTGTTATTACTTGTTCATTAATATTAATATTATTAATATTATTGTTGTTGTTGTTGTTGTTATTATTACTATTACTATTATTATTATTATTATTATTATTATTATTATTATTATTATTATTATTATTATTATTATAATTATTATTATTATTATTATTATTATTATTATCATTATTATCATTATTATCATTATTGACATCATTTCCTATTCCCATTATTGGAGAATCTGTAGTAATTGCATCATCATTTATAGATACAAAATTATTTGGTGTTGAATAATTTATGATATTCTCGATAGGACTATTTGAAAAGTTTTCATCCTCTGTTACTAATTCCTTTTCGTTTTCCTCTTTCTCTTCCATATCTAGTACTTTTTTATTTTTTATTTGAACATCAGCAATTAAATTATCATCTATTACTGATTTTTGTACATTTTCAACTACAACTTTAGATTCTTCATTTCCATCCTCTTCTTCCTCCTCTTCTTCCTCTTCATGTTCACCATCATTCTTATTATTTTCATCCTTGACTTCTTCATCTTCATCTTCATCTTCATCTTCATCTTCATCTTCATCCTCATCTTCATCCTCATCCTCATTATTTTTATCGTCATCTTCTTCTTCCTCTTCACCTTCCTCATAGTCATCATCTTCATAAATAGCATCAGCAACCATATATAATGGTGAAGTAAAAGTAACAGTTTTTTTTTTTGCCTGATTTTTTCTTTTTGATATGTTAGCTAGTATATCATCTATTCTATTATTTTGGGAAGATGATATCTTTTAAAAAATAAAAACATTTATTTAGTTATTCAATTGGTATATTAATTTTTTACAAAAAGGAGTTTAGTTGTTTTTACTCACATCAATATTTTTATGCTTATTCATTCTTGCCAGTCTTTCATATGGTGTCTAATTTAATTAATTTATACAGCTATGATTAGAATTGTAATAAACAATAAATATTCATAATTATATAGTATAATGAATACCTCAATGTTTTCAGCAGGTATATAACCAACTTCTTCACTTTTCAACACTTTAACTAACCACCAATAACTATTAGTATCATCTAACAAAGTTAAATGATCGCCTCTATCTACACTTGCCTGTCCATCGACGGTAGCTTGAAAAGTGTGAAATGCATAAACTAAATCAAAATCAATATCTTCATCAATGATTGAAGATGCCGAGGAATCGTTATCATCCTCTTCCTTCTCGGCATCATCCTCATTGGTGTTATTATTGGTTGCAGCAGTGGTATCATTTTCCTCTCCTTTATCTCCCCTGTTGTCATGATCGTTTGTTCGAGTATTATTGTTGTTGTTAATACCATTATTGGCATTTTTTATTTTTATTCCACGAGCAGCTGCGTCTGTGTCAATTGTGAGATTATGTTGTCGATTCATTTTTTTTTTTACAATTATTCTTGTAAATGGCTGTCTTTATTATATGTAACATTTAATTAGAACAAAAATCAAAAAAAAATTTATGTATTTATAATATTATTTTTTATTTTTTGGATTATCAAACAAGTAAATAAATTGAAAATTTCCTTTTAAAGTTTTTAGTCTAACATAAAAATCTAACAATCGTTAACTTATTTGGTTGGTGTCTATAATATTTAATATTAATCGTACATACATATTTTATTATTATTTATTAGTGCGAGATTAAATTTTGAAAACCTTTAGAGGTGTTGACTATTCATTTATACATAAAGAAGGATAATGCGTTAATAAAAATTAAGAATTAATTTTTTAAATTCTACAAAATTAATGCCATACATACGATTAGTAATTGTTGTATCAATTGATGAATCACCAAGCACCTCCAATGTATTAACATCATCTTTCTTGTATATGTTTAAATTATTAATTACAACATATTGTCCGATATTATCTTCGCTAACATTACTTGCAATATCTCCGATAAATGTTATATTTACTTGTCCTATATAATATAATAATTTATTTGTATTAATGACATAAATATATTATCACATAATCTTAGTAAAAATAATACCAACCAGTATCATCACTCAATTTAAATACGCATCTATCAATTGTTTGATCATCCGTCAAGTAAAGAGGTGACTAAACAAATATATCTTTATTAATTAATATTAATTTCCACATTTAAAAAAATAAATGAATTACATACATTATCTAATATTTCTTCAATTTTGCCAAAAAGTGTTATGTTTAATCCTAGTGGTAAATCGCCAATGTAAATTCTTTTTGGATAAAATTCGTAATTGATTATATTCTATTATTGTTATTGTTAGTATGTTTGATAAATTTAATATTTTATAAATTTAAATTAAAATTTAATCATTACTACTGATTTATCCAGATGATTGAATTTTGGTTTTGTCGTCAAATTCTTTTTTACATTTGATTGCTATATTGTGAATTATAATGATTATAAACACCATACTAATAATATTATTAATATCAAACATAAGTATATTTCTTACTTTACAAACTTCGCTCATTGGCAGACAAAATAACATTGTGATGTTTCCATATTGGATGAATATTTCCCGATCATTTGTTTGAAATGGATCAACATATGGCATGTTAATACCTAAATAGTCGCCCTGTAAATGAATTATATATACATACATCATATCATACATATGCTTACAAATAAATTCTTGTATGATATGTGCTCATAAAAATTAATTTTTGTATCATGCATATATATAAATCCACACACTTACACCTTTGAATAAACCAGCTATGTGTACTTGCTCATCAAATAATATTAATGTTGCTGTTGTTGCACCATCGACATCACAAATATGAACAAGTCTTTTGTGCGTAAATCCTACAACATTTGAAGCTTCAATCTTTCCAATATATACTACCTTTATTTTTTTAATTTTGAAGAAAATATATTATTATACTTATGATAATACAATATACTATTTCCATACCATATTTACCTTAACCCAAAATTGATAAATTCTTGAGCCATCAATATCATTATCACAAGATATGTTAGCCAATGAATCAAAAAATAAATGTTCAATTAACTCTTCATCATGCACAGTTAAGATTAAGATAATATTTGGTGTAGGTAAGAAAATTGGTTCTTGAATATTAACAATAATTGGAGCGTGGTTAAATCTAATATATCTTTTTTGCTGATTGTTATTATAGTAGATATTATGTTTAGGTTTATATATGTTGCAGGTATTTTAAACTTGTAGATATATTTATATTTGCGACATAGTTTACATTTATATCATTTCTCACCTTGTAAAAAAAATCTGGGGCATAGCTACTCTCCAAGAAGTTAATTAACCTTGAATGTGCATATAAATCAACTGTATCGGACTTGTTTACACCATCATACAATCTAAAACAATGTGTATATATATATATATACATATATTAAATTAAAGACCATATATATATTATATATTCATTAAATAATAATAAGTTAGATTAGATTAGAAGGATATATCCATGTGCAATATTTGGATGTTTTACAATGGTCAAAACAGGTAACTCGAAACTTGAAAGCTTTGGATTTGTGTTGTAAAAAATTGCATCAAATGATGAAAACTCTAGAAAAAAAATAAAAAATAAAAACTAAAAACTAATATTCTTCTGACGATCTTATATATGACAATGTGATTAATTCAACAATTAATTAATTTACTTTTTGGAATTTCTGGTTGGTATGCTTCGCCTATTCTTTTCCACTAAAATATATGTAATAATAAATCATATCTTTATATATATATATATATATATATATATAATAGGTAAATATCGAAAGTTAAATAATAAAAAAGATGCAAACCATTCTATTTAATTCACTTATGATAATATGTTTATTTAACCCATATAATGCACTTCGATCAATCAAATCTGCTGCTTTTGCACATACCCAACACCTTTAAATAAATTATCATCATTATCATCATTATAATAATAATAATAATTATAAAATATAAACAATTTAAACATAAAAAAAATTTACCAAGATATTGGGTTTATTTTAGGATTTATTACTTCATTTGTTGTATTTTCCTTTTGATTTGAAACTTTATTATTATAACTTTTAAATATAAATTGATTCAACTCTTCACAACAATTATCCACAAAATTTAAAAAATTCATATTTACGTACAAATTTACGCGTCATTGCAAATGACAATCATTGAAATACTCGTGGAGAACCAATCAAATTTTGCGCAGCGTGGATATTAAAAAATTAAACAATAAAAACATTTTAGTTTGCATTAGAAAATAATACTGTTATCTTTAGATTTTTCATCTAATTAATTATTGCTTTAAAATATGAAGCCCTTCCTTACATTTAAAATTGTGGAACAAACAAGTAAGTTGACAATTAATTAATGATTAATTTAAATCATCAATCAATCAATCAATAATCATCATAATCATAATAATAATCATTAACACCATAATTATTATTATTACTGGTACAATACAATATGTTTCAACGGGAAAGAATTGAAGCCGAATATACTCATTTGTTTAAAGGGGAGCAGCCACGTGATTACCACTTGCAAGTGGTATTCTAACTGGTAAACATAATAGTCAAATAGCTGAAGGTCCAAGATTAAATCTAAAGGAGAATGCTGTGATGCAGCATTTAAAGGAAGGATTGTTGTGTGATGAAGGGAGAACTGAAATTGAAAAGGTTGAGAAATTAAAGGTAATTTATAATATTTATAATTTTATGCTGTTGATTTCTAAAGAAATAAACTCAGGATCTAATATAGTGCTTTTTGATATTTGAATATTTATTAGCCAATTGCTGATAAACTTAATGTCTTTTTTCATTACAGTGTTGCAATTAAACCAGAAGTTGAATAGGAAATTATTTGCATAATATTAAACCTGCTCATGTGATACATATTTTGAATCAATAAAAAACTAACATGAATATTTAAGGGTGATCAAAAAAACATAAATAAATACTGTATAATATATTCCAGGGTATAGGATGTTGGCCAAAATCACTCTCTTGATAAATTATTACTGAAATGCCAAAATAGCAAAATTAATTTTAATAGTAGTCATGACTCTTTGATCAAAACAAACCAAATAGCATTTATTTTATATAAAAAATGTTGAGGATCATAAATTTTGAAACAATTTTTGATAGCATCTATGTTCCAAGGCCTTCTCTTCATTTTGGTGCCAAAAACTGATATTTATCATACAAATCATTGAGAAAATTGTCTTTAAATACAATAAATTCCCAAGGATGTACTTTTTTATTAATATTGTGGTGCCCAAAGTTAGTCCAATCCCCAATCCCTGAAATATACAGGTGGAATCATACTTGCCAGGGTATTTTTATTCAAACAATGTCAGGAGGTCTTCTAGTGCTCTTAGAATTTGACAATAAAGACTTTGAGAATCAAAATTGCTTGACATAATTTAAAAGCAATATTTTTTTTAATTCAGAATTTCAAATTTCAAATTTCAAATTTGATTTAATTTTATTTTGGATTTCGAATTTTTCACTATCATGATGTTCTTGGCCTTTTGAGTTTATAATTGTGGCTAAAAATTCATGATTGCTTAATTTTTTTTAAAAAATAGAATCACAACCAAGTAAAGTGAAGAAATAGTGCAATAGTAGTAGAAGCAGATGGAAAATAGTTGGTTTAGAATTTAAAATTGTTGCCATTTTTTTTTTATAATAAATTTCCATGAAAACTGAAACTAATATTTAAAATTTTTGGAATATAGATAGGACTGTGCTAACAAAACAGGTTAGACTCAAAATTGTTATAGGTATAGTACTAAGCTGTTTATTTGGATCAAAATCAGCATCCAATTTTAAAAGTTGAAAACAAGTTATTTTCTTAAGTGTTTCAGATGTCTAAGATTTGTAAACAGAATAGTAAATAGCTGATTTGGATAACAATGAATCATATCAAGCATATCTCAGAATTGCCTGGAGCATTCTAGAAGCCAACTTTGATTTAAGTAATTTGGATGCTAGTACAATGATTAGACTATTGATTGAAGTTCTCTCCATTCATTATTATTTTTATTATTATTACAATATTTTGAACTTTAATTGTGATAATATTTGAGATATGGGATTCATTCATGATGTATTTTTTTATACTTGCACACACATACACACATATCATCACATTTAATATAATTTACAAAACAAACAAATTTGCAAAAACCATTATAGAATGTCTTGGTGAAAATCCTGATATGTGAAAAACTTGCACAAGAAAAATTTTTTTTTGAAGGTGATTATGAGATAATATTAAAACATATATGTATCATTGCTGTTATCATTGATTGTGAATATCAATGTTGCAATTAATTAATTATTTAATCAAATAATAACTTTCTCATATCTTATTATAATATCTTTCTCATTACTAAATCGTTCTTCTATAGACAAATATTGGATATATTCCTAATAGATGTGTTATTGGGTATATTCAAATTTAGCAAAGAATTGCAGAAAAACAAAACATATTGCTGTGACTTTACAAGAAATGTTTAGCCCACAATGTGTTGTTGCAGTTTTGGAGGCAAAGTAAATAATCTGATTGCTGATATATTGGTTATAAATTTAATGAATCATTACTTCTGTTTTATTTATACAGTCATTTATGTGTGATGTATAAAAACCACTGTATTGAGCAAGTGTTATGTTAGGTATTTAGAGAACAAGTTAAAACAAGAGAATAATTCCTGACTTTAAAAAATACTTGAATTATTTTTTTACCTTAAATAGTAAAAGATATTGTGCTTATACTCCTCTATAATTAATGATTTAACAAGTTAATTATTTATTTCAATATATTTTCAAAATGATATATTATTTTTTTTACCTTTGTTTCATTTGCAAAATCAATGAAACTTTTTTCTTTACAGCTTCTTTGAACCGTTGTTCAGAAATTTCTCTTGTTACTCGTCTACGTTTTACAGTTGGTTTTTCATAATATCTATTTCTTCTTGCCTCAAGCCTTGTTTTATTAAGAAAAAGTATAGTGTTTACACGCCTATAAGATTGTAATACATTATTATTTGTTACAGGTACACTTCTACCAGCTGTTGGTTTAAGATCTCCTTCCTTTGGATTTGATAATGGGTAGGCAGGCTTATACATGATATTTGTTTGTTTTGTAAATGGTGTTGGGATTTGAGAAACAATGGAAGATTTGTATCTTAAGCAATTTATTGTATCGAAATTGTTGATGGTTTTTATTTTTGTAAAAAGATTCAATCTAAACATTATTTAAAAAAATTTTATGAAATTTGTGGTGCAAAATTTTGCCGATCATTAGTATAATTTTGTGGCGATAATAGTCGGACGACATTTCACAGTGACTGATTTTAATATATGATCGACATGGCACGTTTTCTGTACAACGGACTTTGGCGAATGAATTGAACGTAAACTCATTATTAAACAATTTTCGTGCCTCTAAGTAAAAACAATCACTTGCCTTTGACCTTTAAAACGCGAGCTTTATGCATTTGTAGCTCTTCCAGTTATGGAGTAATAGCCTCTCAAAGAAACCTATGGTTTTTGACTTCGGAAGCTTAATTCTTTTCGGAAATCAGCTCTATTGAGATCGTTTTAGCATGATAAGACAGAGTACATTAAGAGCTTTCAGAAAATATATGATTCGGATGGTTTTCTTGGGGAAGGAAGAAATTAAAAGCAAAAAACGGTTTTATAAGTTATTTATTATTATATATAAGAGCTTTTTAACAAAGTTTTTTTTCGCATTACTGTTTTCTAACTTTTATTATATTAATATTAATAATGATTAGATAATATATGAAGGCACAATCTTTTAATTGGAGTTTCTACTCAAAAGGTTACAAAAGAAAAAATATTTTAATATATTGATTAATATTCTCAACTTAATAAATTATTAATTATTAATATAAATGATAATAATCTTTAAATTTAGAACTTTTGTTTATTTATTTTTATTGTGAAGAATTTTTAAGATAGTATGAATTAATGACAAAAATAAGAAAAACAAGATAATCTCAATTGAATGAACAGATAACAAGAAGGAAAACTATTAAATATTAGTATTAGGTATCAAAAATTATATTAAATGAATTTAATTAATATATTTATTAGATTTTTTTTTTTTTGTCAATATTTAATTGATTGTTTGTTATATGTTAAAAATTAACTATATAGATATGAAAAAAATATTTTAAATGATTATATGGCTAAACAATGTACCACTAAAGAAAAGTTTGTGATCTCACTGAGTTTTATATTAACATTATAATTTTTTTTTTTCATATTATCATACCAGTAATCTCTTAACTTTATTG
>CAUDNR010004140.1:0-22660 GCA_958430865.1 Entrophospora sp. SA101 | reverse complement strand
ACTGAAGTAAAAATAAATATCTTTTTATATTTCAAATTCATCTTTATCTTCATAACACATAACTCATTTCATTTCCTTGCTAACCAAACTTTTTTATATCAAAAAAATAAAATGAAAGAAAATTCACTTATGGGATATTGAAGAAAGACGATTGGTTAAAAAGTATTATGGACAAAAACAAGGCAAATTTGTTATCAGATCTTGTTTTGGAGGAATAGATCAAGGATTTATTGTTAGTGGAAGTGAAGGTTTTGTATATATTAATTATTTTTTGATATTATTGTTATTTTTTATTTTAGATTGATCATAATTTTTGTTCAAATTTCATTTACCAGACTCAAAAATATATGTTTGGCATCGAGAACATGCTACATTAATAGAAGCACTGCCAGGTCATAAGGGAACTGTGAACAGTGTCAATTGGAGTCCAGTAAATTCTTACATGTTTGCTTCAGCTGGAGATGATCATACTATTAGAATGTAAAAGTTTTTTTTTTATAGATTGGTTATTTATTTATTTATATCATGATGATTAATTAATATGAAATAAAATAGATGGGGTATCCCAAATGCTGCAGGCTAAAGGGAAAGCGAAGACACCATGACTTTTTATTTATTTTTTATTTATGTATATATTTATATTCACAATTACTCACGTATATAAAAAACTATTAATAATATTCTCATCATTTTTGCTTTGAGGAACTGATTGATTATTAAAACTGAATAAATTAAAGCAACAAATAGATTATTATTATAGTATTAAAATTTTTCTCTCCCTTTTAAATAAATCACAATTATTTTTTGTAGTTTTTTTTTAATCTACTTTTTAATTATTAATTAAATATTTTAGAGAATTGGAAAAAAAAACATGTGCGTGGGATTATTAGATGCTTTATATGATAATTACTATCATTTTTTGGATAAATTTGTTTTACTTAATTAGAAATAATTTTCAAATAATTAAAAAGTTGATAATAAGAAAAGAGTCTGGCGTGCGTGCGTGTGTGTTTTTTTTACAAAAGAAGACTTTATTTTGACGATAATAATAACAACAATAACTAATAAATAAACATTTGATAATCGAAATAATCTCGCCGATTTCAAAATAATTACGTTATCGGTTATGTCATATTTAAACAACAAGAAATAATAAAAAAGCGTCAATAATAATTTACCACCGAGTTTTTAACCGGCATATCCGAATACATCAAAGATGGTTATATATGGAACACATACAAGCAAATGTATGTTATTCTATGCTCGTGGAAAAATAATAATTTAAAGAAAAAAAAAAGCAGATTAAATTCTGTAGATCATCTATAATATATCATTTAGATAATTTTATTGTTCATGATTCGAGCCTCAAACTTATTATTAGCTAGTTTTTTTAAATTAAAAAAATTAGCCGAGCTCTATGTATATAGCAATAAATTGAAACTAAAGGCAAATCATTACAAAATTTAGACATTGTAATTGTAGTTCAAACATGTAGATCACATGATATTTCTAATATCTACGTCTTTTTTTTTGAGCCATGCAGGGAATATTTGATTTCTAAAGGGCATTCTTGCTAACTCTATTTTTTGCTTTACCCTGCATTTTGCTCTAAATTTTTTTTCTTCGGGTAAAGAAGGTTCTTAATATAGTTGGGAAAAGTAGAAAACTCCGATCGTAAAAATTTTATATTTGGTTTAGTATTTGGGACATGCTGTAACAAAACCAGACAAAGCGAACATTGGTATTACCAAAGATTTCAGGGATCAAAATTTAGTCATTTGTAATGTGATTATAATTAAAAGTTTTATAATGTCCCATTTGTTATCTTAAGTGATATATAGAATTATCCCTATATAAAAATAGTTAATATGAAACTTATTTACATCAGATCTACTATGAACCTAAGAATTATAGTACTATCAGAAGTTACCTTGAAGAAAGAACAAGGTGAGAAAATTGCTCCTTATGTTTTCAAATTAAGTAATACTCAAGCACTTGAAACTTATATAGGGAAAGAAAAGAGATGGAAATTTAAATAGAAAGGAATTTTGTATAGGAATGTTTTTGATTAACAAAAGACTTCAAGGAAATCCAGTTCCTGATAAGTTGCCAAATGAACTATTGGCATGATGCAAAGTTTCAAATTTGTATTACTTATGAAATTTAGAAAAATAATAAACAAAAAAATTAATAAAAGCTTATCAAAAAGTTTTTTAATGAAAGTAACAAATATTATATTAAAAAAAATAAAAAAATAAAAAAAAGAGTGATTCTAAAAATCAACAACAAATAATTTTTTAATTTTATGTTTCATTGAGCTCCACTTCTTTGAAATTGCCTGATTTTTTCATAACAGGCCTAAGTCTTGTAGCTCAACACAGTTTAACCTCTTGTTAAAAATATATTTTAAGAGTATTTTTGTTTCTTCACTGGTCCAGTTCCTAGACCCATGTAACGCTGGACCATCCTGTTCTACTAGACTTTCCTCGTCACTATTAATATTTTCCAGCTTCTCAACTACCACTTGCATAACAGCAGGTTCTTCACTCTGTTCCTCCTCATCATCATCATCCTCTTCTTCGCCATCAATGCTCTCTAACTTCTCGATTACCACCTGCATTGCAACAGATTCCTCCTCCTCCTCCTCTTCTTTTTTAGCGACAGTCAATGGAGGAACAGAACTTAACATTGTAGAAACTGTAGAATGAACTGCAGACCTTGGTTGTTGCCTTGAAAGAATATTACTTGTTGCAGCAGTTGTTGGAATGGTTGTTTGATCGCTGTTATCATTACCATCGTTGCCATTATTATTTGTGTTTTCAGTTGGTTGTTGTGTAGTTGCTGTAGTAGTACTTTCTTTCATGTGGATTTCATTTAATATCCCACGTATTTCGTGTGGTTCTAATGGCTTTAATGGCATTCCACTGTATAATATGATCTTTTGAACGAACTTTCAATATTTATTATTTTATCGTTGTCAATCTATTACAATATTATCAAAATTGAATTCACTAAAATAAAAATAAGATATTCATTTGAAGAGAATGCAATTTACTTACAATAGATGATGATGATGATGTTCGTGAAGAAGAAATCTCACTAGTAATGAATTAAAAGCAATGATGATAATTAAAATATTAACTAGAGTAATGACGAGTGGTGGGCGATAACCACCACCATCCTTAAAACATTTACTCGCGTCTTTCCCTATCGTTTGCATTAATTCTTTTTTTTGTATTTTTTATTCTGTTGGACATTTTTAAAAAAAAAGTTTGTGAATTGATCGACACTAATTATTTATCCTATTGGTTTTTTTTTGGGAGGACAGACGCAAATTGATTTTTTTTTTTTTTTTTGGAAAAACAATTTATTTTTTGACAGAGTCCAAGGTGACAAAACGTGAGTGTTGTTGTTTGGTTTGGCTTGGACTCCTATAGAAAATGTGTTAATAACAAGCTTATAACTGAGAACGCAATGTGAGCCTCTTGCTTTTCGTGTTACAAAACACGCATACCGTTCTACACAAGAATAAAAATTCAATTAAGTTGGGTTTTGCGTCTTCTGCAAAAAAATAACATCACTCGGGTCAAGACAATAGTCTATTTTATTAAATTCGAAACATATAAATAGGACAGCCGTCCAATTTTTTTTTTTTGTTATTTTTTCGTAGAGAAATTCCTCTAGGCGATTTCAGCGCACGGAACTCAACCTTCTACATGAAATAATTGTTCGTTATTATTATACAATAACACAAAATTTTAACCCACGCAATTGACCAATTAAAATCATGAATTTAAAAATAAAACATTTAATGTGGGTTTGATTCTTCCACTGGCAAGAGTTAAAAAAAATATATAATTTTCTGTAAACTTACTATACCATTCTTGTAACAATAACAATATCTTTTCTGTAGAGTCGTATATAATTTTTTGTGAATTTATCATGTCTTTTCTGTAAATATTCTGTGAAAAGTATACTGGAAGTTGTGTTTTCTGTAACATATTTCCGTAACCTTTTTGTAAAATTTTTTAATAAATTTTTTTGTAAGCTTGTAAATTTTTTTTCATTGGATTATTTATTCATCAGTTGTCATCTCAATACCTACATTACCATCTGCTGCTGCTAAAGCTGAATTAATTGAACACTATTTTCCTCTTGAAGAATTTCATTTAAATACTCGTAACACCTAATTGGTCAATGATCTACAAAGGGTTTATCATACAAATACAAGGTTTTTAAAATGGATGGCGATTTAAATTACGATAAATATCAAGATATTGCTTTTATTAAAAAAATCAATGATGTTGAACATTCAACGAAAAGAAATAAATATTTTGGAAAATGTCCAACTTGCAATGAATATAATACTCATTGTGGATGGTGTCAATCATGTGATCCAAATCTATTAACCAAAGGATGGACTAGTGGTAATAAAATGATAGATGAGTTGATTAAAAGTACACAACTTGAAGCAACAAGATATGATAATTCTTATTATCTTCAATGGATTCCTCATAATGATTTAACAAATATTGAAAATATAGGTGAAGGTGGTTTTTCAACTATATACAAAGCTACTTGGATAAATGGTTATAAGTATGGATATGTTGATAAAAGGCTTAATAGGGATAGGATTGTGGCATTAAAAAAATTACAAAATATTTCTCATGAATTTCTTAATGAGGTAAATTAATTTTTTCCTATTTATTTATTTTCAGATTTAGATATTATTCTGAATTCAATATATTTTTTTAGTTCAAAAATTACATCAAGTTACATGTCAAACATCACCAAAAAATTTATATTTTTGGATTAACACAAGATCCATTTATGAAATACTATATGATTGCAATGGATTACAAAGAAGATAGAAGTCTTCAAGATTATGATGAATATTTATATAAAAGAGAACAAAAATTTGGAAAATGCTTGACTTGCAATAGATATAATACTAATTGGGCATGGTGTCAATCATGTGATCCATATCTATTAACCAAAGGATGGACTAGTGGTAACGAAACACTAGATGAGTTGATTAAAAGTACACAACTTAATGCAACAAGGTATAATAGTTGTTATTATCTTCAATGGATTCCTTATAATGATTTGACAAATATTGAAGAGTTAGGTGATGGTGGTTTTTCAACTGTGTACAAAGCTACTTGGATAAATGGTTACAAGAATGCATTTATTGATAATAAACTTAATTGGAATAGGATTGTGGCACTAAAAAAATTACAAAATATTTCTTATCATTATAAATTTCTTAATGAGGTGAATTAATTTTTTTCTATTTATTTTCAGATTTAGATATTATTCTGATATTTAATATATTTTTTTTAGTTCAAGTTACATGTCAAGCATCATCAAAAAATTTATATTTTTGGATTAACACAAGATCCAATTACGAAACACTATATGATTGCAATGGATTACAAAGAAGATAGAAGTCTTCAAGATTATGATGAATATTCATATAAAAGAGAACAAAAATTTGGGAAATGTCAGACTTGCAATAGATATAATACTCATTGGGCATGGTGTCAATCATGTGATCCAAATCTATTAACCAAAGGATGGACTAGTGGTAATGAAACACTAGATGAGTTGATTAAAAGTACACAACTTAAAGCAACTGAGTATGATAATGATTATTATCTTCAATGGATTCCTTATAATGATTTAACAAATATTGAAAAGATAGGTGAAGGTGGTTTTTCAACTATATACAAAGCTACTTGGATAAATGGTAATAAGTATATATATGGCAATAATGAAAGAATTAGAACTAGTGGAGATGTAATTGTGGCATTAAAAAAATTACATAATTCACAAAATATTTCTGATGAATTACTTAATGAGGTAAAATTATATTTTTTTTTCTGATTTTTAAATACTATTCATTATTATTGTCAAAATTAATATTTTTTCTTTTTTAGTTCAAAAATTATATTAAATTTCATGATAAAGAAGATATAATTAAAATTTATGGATCAGCACAAGATCCAACTACAAAAGAATATATATTTGTAATGAGATATATAAAAGATGGAAACCTTCTAAATTATTTAACTAAAGATTTTAAAAATTTAAAATGGAGAGCCAAAATTGATATCCTTCATCAAATTATTAAAGGTTTAAAAGATATTCATGAACAAAAAATCATTCACCATGACCTTCATAGTGGTAATATTCTTCAACATTCTACCAATTTATTTATTGCAGATTTGGGATTATCATATATAGCTAGTCAAACATCAGCATCAAATAAAAATGACATATTTGGAGTACTGCCATATGTTGCACCAGAAGCTTTAAGAGAGAATCTATATACAATGGAATCAGATATATATAGTTTTGGGGTTCTGATGTCTGTAGTATCAACTGGCCAACAACCATTCAGTGACTTGGCACATAATGTAGGTCTTGCAATGAATGTATGTGAAGGTTTGAGACCTGGATTCTCAAACAATACACCAAAATTCTATATTGAATTGGCATACAAATGCATGGATGCTAATTCAGATAAACGCCCAACTGCTAATGAAATATTTAATATTATTAATGGTTGGAAATTTACATTATCAATTAGAAAAGTATTTGATAAAATGGATGAAATTTTATTTGATCCTTCAACAATTACTGCAACAATTCATCCAAATGCTATTTATACTAGCAGATTATTAAAATTTACAGATCTTCCTCAACCTGTCAATTCCAATAAAGTAACAATTATTGGTAATAATAAAGGTAACTATTAATCGATTAATTTTATTATCATCATTATTAATATTATATTATATTAATATTAAATTTTATATTTTTTTTAAGATTCTCAACAGGTTGATTTATGTAATTTTAAGTTTTCAAACAAATCAACCAATTCAAATTGAATCACCTAATTTTGATTTAGTTCATTTGATTGATTACAAATTGTGCTTTGGTTTGATTTGTATCAATATGTATTACTTAATATATAAATAAATTAACTCAATGAACCATGATTTGCTTTGATTTGATTCAAGTTGATATACATTACCTAAAACATTATAGTGATTCTATCTTTTGGTTTCTTTAACTCAGTAATAGGTCCACTGGCAAGAGATGTATTAGGTTCTAATTTCCAATAAAGACCAGTTTCATCTGCATTATATACATCTGCCAATTCATATTGTGCAATTATAGATTGTAGTTCAGTTCTAAGTGCAGGTAATTCATTAATTGGTGCACTTGCTGCTTCTCCTAATTTATAATGTTCTTTAATATTGTTTCTTTTTTTAAAATTTACAATCCACCCCTATTTAAAATCAATAATAGATATTTAATGAATTAATACACAATTTAAAACAAAAAGAAATTGATACTTACATGTGATGATTTGAAATCGGAAATATTAAGCCTTTGAGCAAATTGCGCCGCCTTTTGACTCAAGATCACACCAGTTATTGCAGTCAGTATTTTTTCCAAATTTGGAATTTCTAAATACTGTAATGATCAACATTCTGGAATACAATTGAAAATTCTAAAATTGCGTGCAACATTCTTACCCCCTTAAAAAAAATTTTTTTCCCTCAGTATATTAATATATATATATATATATATATATATAGTATATATAATTTTTATTTTTTTTTATTTGGATGATAAAATTTTATATCAATTTTTTTTTGAGCAGTTTAATTTTGGATACTTGGTATGTTGCTTTTATATTTTTTTGAACTAAAGAAAAATCCATTTAGTTATTGGTAAATTTTTTTGGTTTCATTAAAAATTTTTTTATGTAAATAAATATTATTGATTAAATATAAATAATTAAAAATTTATACATTATAAAATAAATAAGAAATAAATAAATAAAGCAAAAATTATTAATGCTTAAAATAAATTTTAACAATTGTTCAAAAAAATAAAATGACAAATTAATAAGTAAATATTTTATGCATAACCTTTACATCATAATAATAATCATCTATCATATTGCAATGACATCAGGTGGATTATATGTTCATTAGTGTTGATCTGTTTATTTTAACGTGAGTCAAACTATATAATAAAATAATAATTAATGGAATAAAGCAATAACAATAATAATAATATTTTTTTTCACTTATCTTAAATTCATTTTGGTTTTGCAGATGATATAATTCCTTTTAAATTGTCTCTTCTATTTCACCACCATTAGTGCCATTGTTGAGATCTTTGACTTGTTGCAGAATTAATAGTAGATCTTTTTTCTTTTTTGCTCCTAGTCCTTTAAATTGTGGCTGATTAGCTTCATCCAAGGATCCAATCAATGAATTAATTACTAGTATTAATTCTTTGTTTGTCATTGAATTTTCTGATAATTGATTTTCTTGCTCTTCAACAGTAACAGGGATTATACGAGTAATTCTTGATGATTTTTTTGAACCCAGTTTTTCTTTAATGAAATCTATTCGAAGAGCTTTGGCTGTTAAGCTAAATGATTTCATTGCTTCACTTAATTTGTTACTTTTATCCAAATTTTCAAAGGCACAATCAAGTTTTAATGGGTCCAAGAAACCAGTATTTCTTAATTCTGCTCTAAAGCATTGAAATTCTTTCTCAAAATTTGGACGTGATTGAGGGCCTGGATTTCTTGATCTGTGTACCCAATTGTAGTAAATAACCTTTTTCAAAGTTACAAGCCAAAGAAAATGGTTTTAAAAGAAAACCAATATTATAATACAAATAAATAATAAAATGTACTAATAATACTTACCTTCATAAATTTCATACAGTTTCTATCAGCAATCTCCCAATGCTTTTGTGTGGGTACAGGTGGAACAAGTGCCTTTAGTGCTTTATTTATCTCTTCAAGTATAGCATCTAACCCTTGATGCTGATTTGACCAACCAGATCGAGATACAACAGAATTTTGCTCAATAAGCTGTTGAACTTCAGGATGAAGACACATTAATTGTTCTTCATCTGCAACCTCAATTGATCTATATATAGGATGTCGTCTTGCTGACCAAATTGGAGCAAAGATTCTTCGTGATGCTGCTTTAAGTAAAGGTTGGTTATTCCTTATAGCAGTACGATAATTGATTATGGCTTGCAGATACCAAAAGATCTTGAAGATTAATAATTAATTATTAGTACTTATTTTATCACATTTTTTATTAATATCAATGATTTACCTGCTGATATTTTAACTTATATAATTCATCTTTTTGATTCTTAGCCCAATCAAGATACCCATCAACACAAGGATCAGAAGTCGTTGTAATATAAGGCCATACTAACTCCATTGCCATTGCATGCCTATATATGTTACAAATAGAATCCCAACTTTTGTGATAATCACCACATCTTTTAAAATAAGTTAGTTGCTTATCATTACGATATCCTTGGCACCAAGCAAAGTATTTTATATCAATGTTCCTAAAATCAAGAAGACAGAATTAAATATTATACAGTTATACACTGAACAAAATAAGTAACTCTTACAATAGTTATGAAATTTACCAATTTAATTCCACGAAAGATTTTAACATATTCATTTCTTCATGAAGTGGTCCAGGTATAAAGAGAATTCTTGGATAATCATTCTTAATTTTTGTGCATAATTGAATGGAACACCATCACAAGCCACTGCAATCCATTTTCTTTCACCTTTGTTGATACCACTAATTTCTTGGATGTGATCTAAAACTTTACGAACATTATCAATTGAATTGGGATTTAATGGTAAAGGGTCTGGAACAGAAATATCAGGCACCTTGACACCATCCTGAGGTAATGCTTTTTGAGTTATGCTGATTGGATTTATTGGATTATTAAAGGAATTGGTGTTATTTTGATAGTGTTTGAATTTTAAAGGTTTGGTAATATTTGTCTCCAAGATTGATTGATTGTCTCTTTGCATTTCTTGTTGGGTTTCAGTGAGTGTAGAAAGTTTTTGATTGCATTGAGGACATTTACACTTCAAATTTTCAATTTCCTTTACACCACATTTAATACACCTTTTTTGTTTTCCTATAGTAGAATTATTTAAAATAAGATTATCAATAAGATTTAGTTCACTATTTTTTTCTTCACATGCATCAGTTAAGATAACAGATAGATAATCTTGAAGTTCTTTATCAAGCAATGCTTGCATATCTGGTGTAATTTCAAAAAGTTCTTGAATCTGTAATGAATTTAATTTTTGATGTAACCAAGGATCCTCAATAACCTGTATATTATTAGTGGGATCAAAATTAAATGAAATAAAACTTGTAACAGTATGGAAAATTACTGTATTATTTCCACGGTCTAAGTAGTTTTTTTGTCCCTTTTGTTCATTGTCAAATGCCAAAAATAATAAACCATTTGAAAGTGGTGTAGCTTCGTGAGCTAAATCTTCTTGCCACTGAATAAATTTGTTGAAACCACCAGAACTTAAAAAGTGATTATCAATATCAATAATTGTTTTTGATTTGGCTAAAGAATATTTAATTACTGATGCTGCCAAATTGATAGCACTTATTTTATCACATTTTTTATTAATATCAATGATTTACCTGCTCATATTTTAACTTATATAATTCATCTTTTTGATTCTTAGCCCAATCAAGATACCCATCAACACAAGGATCAGAAGTCATTGTAATATAAGGCCATACTAATTCCATTGCCATTGCATGCCTATATATGTTACAAATAGAATCCCAACTTTTGTGATAATCACCACATCTTTTAAAATAAGTTAGTTGCTTATCATTACGATATCCTTGGCACCAAGCAAAGTATTTTATATCAATGTTCCTAAAATCAAGAAGACAGAATTAAATATTATACAGTTATACACTGAACAAAATAAGTAACTCTTACAATAGTTATGAAATTTACCAATTTAATTCCACAAAAGATTTTAACATATTCATTTCTTCATGAAGTGGTCCAGGTATAAAGAGAATTCTTGGATAATCATTCTTAATTTTTTATGCATAATTGAATGGAATACCATCACAAGCCACTGCAATCCATTTTTCTTTCACCTTTGTTGATACCACTAATTTCTTGGATGTGATCTAAAACTTTACAAACATTATCAATTGAATTGGGATTTAATGGTAAAGGGTCTGGAACAGAAATATCAGGCACCTTGACACCATCCTGAGGTAATGCTTTTTGAGTTATGCTGATTGGATTTATTGGATTATTAAAGGAATTGGTGTTATTTTGATAGTGTTTGAATTTTAAAGGTTTGGTAATATTTGTCTCCAAGATTGATTGATTGTCTCTTTGCATTTCTTGTTGGGTTTCAGTGAGTGTAGAAAGTTTTTGATTGCATTGAGGACATTTACACTTCAAATTTTCAATTTCCTTTACACCACATTTAATACACCTTTTTTGTTTTCCTATAGTAGAATTATTTAAAATAAGATTATCAATAAGATTTAGTTCACTATTTTTTTCTTCACATGCATCAGTTAAGATAACAGATAGATAATCTTGAAGTTCTTTATCAAGCAATGCTTGCATATCTGGTGTGATTTCAAAAAGTTCTTGAATCTGTAATGAATTTAATTTTTGATGTAACCAAGGGTCCTCAATAACCTGTATATTATTAGTGGGATCAAAATTAAATGAAATAAAACTTGTAACAGTATGGAAAATTACTGTATTATTTCCACGGTCTAAGTAGTTTTTTTGTCCCTTTTGTTCATTGTCAAATGCCAAAAATAATAAACCATTTGAAAGTGGTGTAGCTTGTGAGCTAAATCTTCTTGCCACTGAATAAATTTGTTGAAACCACCAGAACTTAAAAAGTGATTATCAATATCAATAATTGTTTTTGATTTGGCTAAAGAATATTTAATTACTGATGCTGCCAAATTGATAGCAGATACAGTGTGTAACAAAAATAATTGGAAAATTATTGCAGTTGTTTAAATGCGTGTTTTGTACTCAATTTAAACCCAATTCGCGTCGCGTCACTTTCAAAACAAACACAAATAATAAATTTGTCTTTTTAGGTTGTTTTTTTGTTTATTATTTTTCAATTGTTGTAAAAAATTAACATCAAAATGTCTACATCCGACCAAGAAAGACAACGTCAGACTCTATTACATTTCTGGAACCAGGGTGTGAGGTCTGCCAAAGAACTTCACACTCTGACGAAGATTCCCCTTTCTACTAAATATTTTAATATTAAAAAAATTAAGGAGACAAATAATATTTTGCATAAAGGTGGTAATGGTCAGCCAAAAAAAATTACTGCAGATGTTTCACGTTCAATCGGGCAGGTTATCAGAAGAGATACCTCAATTTCCGTAAGATCATTGGTAAACAAAGTAGCAGAAAAAGGAATAGAAGTGTCTCACATGACTATTTCGAGACATTTATCTAATCATGGTTATAAGAAAAGCCTTCCGCAAGCCACCCCTATGCTAACAATGGTTCACAAGGAGAAAAGAGTTGAATGGGCAAGGAAACACTTAAATGACGACTGGTCAAAGATGTTATTCACTGATGAGACAGCCTTTCAATTGTTCAGGAACACAGTGGAACGTTGGCATAAAGGTGTGAAGCCAGTTCGTCGTATGCCAAAAGACAGAACAAAAATTTTAGCATGGGGTGGATTTTGTGTAAATGGAAAAACGAATCTTTTTTGCTTTAGTCAAATAATGGATGCAAACTTTTATGTGGATATACTTAGAAATCATATTCCAGAGGTCAATGAGATGTTGGGGGATGTTTGGCGGTTCCAACAACCCTACCCCATTTACTAAAATAACAAATTCAGTTGGTCAGACAAAAATTAAAGAAAAACAGAGCATTTAGGAAAATGATTATACAAAACAAACACCATTTTACGACTTTCCTCTTAACATCAGAGTCCGGATGCAATTTCAGGGCCACCAACCCTGCTCTGAATTGTAACCTCCTGGTGCTTGAAACAAGTTGCAGATTCTTGTTGCTTTGATGGATCCGGATGTTTATGCGCACCTAATATTACAATTCATCAACAGAGTTGCGACTTGATCATATAGCCATCCTTGCCCTAGAGGTGGGATCGTTGCAGGCGAATTTTTCGGCCAGCATGCCAGCAGCCTTCTCTGGTCTGGGAAGATTAGTGAAAGTGTCATTGACAATTGATGCAGTCTTGGTAAACTCCAGAGCTTTGCGTCCCCCCCCCAGATTTCAACATCATCATATCATCGGGAGAAACGTAGTCAGATTAGCCTTATGTACATGAGAAACGTGTGAGAATGACTGTAAATGTGTTCAAGGTGGTGTGCGTACTTCAACACTTGAAAATTTCCGATAATCAAACATTGCATACCAAATTGTTTCTTTTTCAACAGTCAATGCTGCCTTGACATCATCTTGTAATTATATATTAATATTAGTATTATTATTATTACGATTACGTAAAGCAAAATATTATCAATGAAAATCTTGTAATTACCCAACAAGATCTGCTCCGCGTTTTGATTCCATTATAATAACCAAAAAATATCAATACAAATAAAAAAAAGTACCTCTGGTTAGTTATTAACACGTATTCTTTAGGAGACCCAAACCAAACCAAACCAAACAAACAACAACACTCACATTTTGTCACCTTGGGCTCTGTCAAAAAATAAATTGTCTTTCCAAAAAAAAAAAAAAAATCAATTCGCGTCTGTCCTACCAAAAAAAAAAACCAATAGGATAAATAATTAATGTGTACGCGTTGATCACACAAACTTCTTTTTATTTTTTAAAAAAAAATGTCTTCGAAAAAAGATTCTAAAAAAAGAACCAGAGAAAATAATACGAGGAATGATGAGTAAGTGTTTTAAGGATGGTGGTGGTGGTTATCGCCCGCCACTCGTCGTTACTCTAGTTAAATAATAATACTTGTCATTATTCATGTTTTTTTTCTTACAATATGACAGTCAAGTTAAAAAGGGTAAAGTAAAGATTGTTGATTGGTCAGATGAAGACGATTGGCAACCAGATTCAATCACAACATATTTAAATAAAACATCATCTAATCAACAACAACAACAAGAACAGCAACAACAAGATCAACCACAGCAACAAAAAATTGAGGAACCTCGGCCAGCCATATGGACCAGCTTGGTCCATAACGGGGTTTGTTTTCCTCAGGAGTATGTCCCTCACAATGTAAACATGAAATATAATGGTATGGCGTTATATTATCTAATTTTCTTTTTTAATGCATGTGTATTTGAAAATATTATTATTGTTTTTGTTATAATTTTTTAATTATATTTCTAAACTTTTACAATAATCATTATTGATTTTTTTTTCAAAGGAGATGAAATTGAACTCACCCCAGAAGCTGAGGAAGTGGCAACACTCTATGCTGAATTGTTAAATGACAATTATGTAATGAATGATACTTTCAATGAAAACTTTTTTAAAGATTGGCAAACTGTATTGAAAAAATCTGAAGAAAATCCACAAGTTGAGGATTTTGAAAAATGTGATTTTACTTCTATATGCAATTATTTACAAAAAAAAGAGAAACAAACAAAAAATTTTTCAAAAGAGGAAAAACAAAGGTTGAAAGATGAAAAGACCAGGGTTGATGATTTATATGGTTATTGTTACTTAGATGGACGTAAAGAAAAAGTTGATAATTTTAAAATTAAGCCACCTGGTTTGTTTAAAGGTCGTGGTGTTCATCCTAAAACTGGTTCATTGAGGTATAGAGTCACTCCTGAGCAAATAAAAATTAATCTCAGTGAAGATGCATCCATCCCTTCTCCACCTGCTGGCCACTCCTGGGGTGGTATTATACATGATAACACAGTTACCTGGCTTGCCACCTGGAAGGAGAATGTAAATAACAAAATAGAATATATGTATTTAGCAGCCAATAGCTCAATTAAAGGTCAAATTGACTTGGCAAAATTTGATAAAGCTAGGAAGCTTGATAAACACTTAGAAAAAATTCGCCATGATTACACAAAGGATTTAGAAGACAAACTTGAATCAGTTCGTCAACGTGGTACAGCTATGTATCTTATTGACACACTTTCACTAAGAGCAGGAAATGAAAAAACTGTTGAAGAAGCAGATACTGTAGGTTGTTGTTCTCTCAGGTGTGAGCATATTACTTTGGTAGAACCAAGGACAGTCAAGTTTGATTTTTTGGGTAAAGATTCAATAAGATACAAAAATTCAGTGGAAGTAACAGAACAAGTTTTTGAAAATTTTAAAATATTTATGAAGGATAAGGAAACCAGTGAAGAGTTATTTGACAGTTTAAAGGTACAAAAATACAAGATTTAAATTTAATCAATTGCATATATGTGAGTGTGTTTGTTCTATTAATAACTTCAAATTTTCTTTTAGACTCAAGATTTGAATGAATATTTATCTGATTACATGGATGGACTAACTGCCAAAGTGTTTCGTACATACAATGCATCTCATACCTTCCAAATTGAGCTAAAGAAAGAGATGGCAAATGCTACTAATGAAACAGAGAAAATGGTAGCATATAATAAAGCAAACAGACAGATTGCTATTTTATGTAACCATAAACATTCCATCAGCAAGGCTCATATAAAAACCACCAAATTGTCAGAACAAGATGAAGAAGACAATACAATAATTGCGCTGGGTACATCAAAAATGAATTACATAGACCCACGCATTACGGTAGCCTGGAGCAAAAAATACCAAGTCCCAATTGAAAAGGTTTTTAACAAAAGCCTCCAGGAGAAATTCCAATGGGCATCAGATGTTGATGCAGATTGGGTGAGTATTTTTTTTTTTAATTAATTTTATTAAATAATAACATACTTAAATTTATTTTTATTATTTTATAGAAATTTTAGGAATTTTATACATTACAAAAATTTTTTTTTTTTAAATAAACTTATATTTCAGTATTATGTGTGAATAATTTTATATACACCAGATATTTGCTAAGAATGAATCAGTGAGTGCTTTGAGAATAGAGGCCTGCACGGGTCATCATAATTGAATGATTACCCGACTTGTAGATAAAAATTATAAAAATCTCAACCTGAACCCGACTTATACAAAAAATTATAAAAATCTCAACCCAACTGACTTGTACACAAAAAATTTTAATTAACAACATTGTAACACAATTATATCATCACCTGGGTAGCACCAAGGCCATGCCAGATCACAATTTTCCTTATGAATAATAAATCTGATGTTGATCACAGGTATCAGATTTAATTAAAATCCCTGTCACAAACGGGTGCTTCACACCATCTCATCCCTATGGAATTTTTTCCACAGGTGAGACACTTACAAGTTGGAAGGCTTTGGACAAACATTCCCTTATCTTTCTCTCAGACCATGCTTGGCATTGATCACTGATAGCTGGTACTTGTGTGATGATTGCTTTGTGTTATCCCGATCTATAGAACAAAGTTGGTGTCTGCAACTGATTCAAAATACTCCAACTCGGGAGGTTGCAACCTGGGTGGTTGTATTGGATTTTAAATACAATTTCAGTTGGTCAAACAAAAATTAAACAGAAAATTTGTTAAAATGATTAATTTTTACATAACATATCAAACAAAATTTATTTTACAGCTTTCTCCTTGATGCCAATGATCATGATGACCATCACAATTAAGGTTTCTGGTCCAAACTGTTTTCTCAAAGCCCAAACTAGTTTGGGCAATTTGGGCTTCTCAACATTTTCTATAAGCATGAACATTAAAAAACTATATGAATCAACTTGTTGTACCATAATTAATATTTATTGATTGGTCAAGTTACGAATGAATACATTGTCTATAAAATAATTCTATGGGAGAAATTTTTCATATTATTTGACATGAAAAATTATTTTCTCTTCAAAGGGTCTCTATCCAACCAAAGCAAACAGGTGAAATTGAATTTTATCTTGTTCTTTTCACTCCTTCTGCTTGTGACAGCATCCATTGTCAATGAAGAATATAAGTCTGAAGAGGATGTGTAATAGTAACTAGAGGTTGGAATCGACTAAAATAGTCTACTAAACTTTTTTTGAACAACTAATAGTCGATCGATTATTTAGTCTACTAATACTACTAATACTAATACTATTACTAATACTATTACTAATACTATTATTATTATTGTCTGACCAATTAGGATTTTTGTGTTTTATCATTCAAAATGGAAAATTTCTATGCGGAAGAGTATCAATTACCATCAATATGATGATGACAACAATAGCAGCGGTGTTGTTGGTGATAATTCTACATGTGAATGAATAAACAATTCCAATACAAGGTCCAATAGTTCATTGGCTTCAAGTTCCAATGATTTAAGTGGTGGTTCCAGAAGACCTTTAAAAAACGAATCATAACACATGGTTTTGTGTGGAAGTATTTGAAAGATTCAAATGGAATGAATTTGTAATTTGCAAATTAAAAAAAAAAAAACGAAATAAAAAAAAAATTTAGTTGACTAAAGAAATTTTTGACCAACTAGTAGTCGACTAAGGATTTTTTGGACGATTCCAACCTCTAGATGTGTATGATGTAATGCTTAACACATTCTTTCCGGTCTTTTTTATCATCTTGTTCAATATTTCAGGGAAAACTGGACGCATCAAAAAATGTTCTGTTGCCATTACTGGATGACATATTGTCACTTGGGTGATTCCGCTGGTGATTTCTTTGGCCAATGATGATTTGTTGACCATAAAGATATTTTCTTTTGTAAACATGGGTTTGCATTTAGTAACCGTGATAATTAAGCATAAAAAAGTCAAAAAAGTTTTTGAAAATAGATCTGATTATTATTATTAATTATATTCTTGATATTTCTCCCAGCTACAGTCAAAACTAAATTTTCCTACATGATTTTTCTCATTTCGAGTTCTGGAGTGTTATTATTACAACTAGACATCTTTTTGATCCGATTAATATATATAGTATTTCCTTACATTATTTGGGATATTGTCAGCTACAGCATTCACTATTTTTATACTTCTCTGTATTTGGCAAGAAGATCATTAATATATTCTTTCTTCCTACATGGTTTTATCTCCCAAATATTCTGCAAACATTATTTATTGTGTCAAAATGGCCAATTGATTTTTACTTTGTCAAAGCATGTGTTTGTATCGGTTCTCTCTTTAACAAGGAATGTATCCTTCTTTACAGAGGAGAAACCAGCGCCTGGTGACTTTCTGGCTACTTTAACAAAAATTACATAGATAAATGTCTAGAGAAGGATGAAAATCTAATAATAGATGAAGAAAGGAAATGAAGAAGGAAAGGGAAATGGCTGAAATGAAAAAATCAATGAAAGAAATTAACAAATCAAGGCCGAAATGAGAGAATCGATAATGACTGAAATGAAAGAATGAAATTGAGCGAGAAAAAGGTAGCAAGTATAACAATAATGATGATTTTAGAAAGGAATATTGCTGGGTGGCTTTTCGTCACTAACAATATATTTATTTATTTACTATTACATCATTATAAATAAAAAAATTAAAAAAAAGATATCATTATTTAATAAAAACATAGTAATAGTAATTAGTAAATTGTGGGGATTTTTCACTATTAAATGGTTACAATTGGCCGTTTTTACCAGCACACATGATAAATATTACAGAATATTGAATAACATGATGCAAAAAATACCATATTCATCAGGATCTTAAATTATAAAATTGCATCGCGATGTAAAACGAGTACCATTGCACATCCTTATTTCAAGATGCGCGGCCTACCCAACATTGCACAACGCATTGTTACATTGCGATATACATCTTGATTTTTTATATTTAATTTTTTATTGTTAAATTAATAAAAATAAAATATATATTAATATGTATATAATTCAATTTGAAAATTACATTTTTCATTAATTATAATATATAATCATGGTAGCAAAAAATTAACCCATGCAATTATTGATTGACCAATTGACCAATCAAAATCGTGAATTTGATAATGTAAAAATAAATGTTGGTTTGATTCATTTCATCAACAATCACTTCACCAACAATTGTTTCGTTAGCAAATGGTTTAAATTTAGGAAGTTGGAAGCAACCCTTTGAAATAGTCTAATAAATTAAATTGTACTATATACTCGAAAATGTATTTAAAGGGTTGGTTTTCGACTTGGTTTAAAGGATAACTCTCTTCCTAACTCTTCTCTTGACCATATCTCTCGATATAATCAAAATAACCTTAATATAATGTATGTCGATGAAATGATTGTAAACACACCCAATATTTAAGATATACGATTAAGACAAAACATGAATGATATATGAAAAAATCAAACAAATTTATTTAATAAAACAAAATTTACAACCAAAAAAATGTTTTTCTGCATGTTCTAATAAAATTTCCTTTGTTGCATCATTTATTGCTGATTCAACGTTACACATATCACCATCAACTGTATTTTCGATATTTTCGATAAATTCATTTTCATTTAATCTTTTCGTCGTACTTTCTTTTAGTGCGTTGACATTTTTTTTGATTTCGAATTGAAGATAGTCCAAGTTATCAAACATTTAGATTGGCACCTTTGTAGACAATGATTGTAACAACCATGTCCAAGTCTGAGTATATACACTACAATTATTCAAATTAGTATATTTAGTGTAATCACAATATATGTAATCGCAAAAAATGTTTGTAGATGATTTCCTAGAAGTAACAAAGCTTTTTGGAGGTGACGATCGGTTATTTCGTAAACTAAAGAAGGCAATTTGTATGAGTTAATACCATTAGATGAAGTTTTAGTAATCAAAGGATACTGATTTCATGCTTGATATATCTTCACAAACACATCTAGAAACATTACAGCACACTTTCGGGAAAGCATATGCAATTGCTTCAGTGTATATGGATATTTCATAGAATCTATGAAATGTTGTCGAAAAGTATTATCCTTTCGATGCTGAAAAATAAAACGTGCCATCTTTTTCAGTTGTTGTGCAGTAAATAATATATTAAAGGAGAATTTTAGTTTGAAATGAATAGAAAAAAAGTTTTTTAAAAAAATTTAAGTATATTAAGCTTTAAACTTACTACTATAATTTGCGTTGTAAAACTAATTTCGTTTAACAACGTGATGTACAACTCAATTTAAAAGTAGTACAATAGAATATAGCCGATAAACGCAAATCTACGCGATGTAAATTTGATTTTTTAAGATCCTGATGTTAATGTCATTATTCATAATAAATAATTAAATAATTGCATCACCCCAGTAATGGTAATACCAAGATCATGCAGAAATGGACTTTATAATTTTGAAAAAAGTCATATGATGAATGTAAAGGTAGCAGAATTGAAAAATAATCCCTTGATATTTTTGTTGAATTTTAATCTGAACTTCCTTTCCATCTAGGATAATGGTTTCATTGTTTTGTCATCAAAATGGTGGAAATTTTTTAGTGATAAAGTCTCTACTTGGCTCCCTTTTGTGTGTTTTTGTATGTGTACGCTTCCCAATTATATACAATTATAAGTCCTTAAATTATTTACAAAAAAATAAATCTGATATTGATCATAGGTATACATTCTGCTAGATTAAATAATCTGAGAATGTATAAACCATAGGTGTCAGATTTAATAAAAATTTCCTTTCACAAAATACAATCGCGGTACAATGTACACCCCATACCTATAGAGTTTTTCTACAGGCGAGGAGATTAAGCAGTTTGAAGGCTGACTTCAGACAAATTAAAGGCTTTAACAGTCTTTTTGACAATGATGCGATCTCAATAATCTCAGAGCCATACTCCCCCCCTCTGAAATTGGATGCGCCATCGTATAATCGGGGGATGAGGTCAAATTAGCCTTTTTGTGTTAAGGAATAAGAAGAGAATAACTGTTATTTTGAACTTGAAGTAAATTTCAAATGTTACATATTAAATCATTTTTTGGTGTTTTCAAATTGTCTAAAAGAAGTTTTCCATGTGTGTGCGAAAAGAGAGGTATCTATGTTGCTTTTTTTATCTATCTTATATACTTACCCATCACTAAATAATATATTTATATTTAGGTTATTTTATATAATAATAATGTTAAATGTTAAATCCAGTTATTAACAAATAGCATAACATACCAAATAACATTTCTAATAAAATTAAACTCGCGTTCCAAAAAATAAAAAATGTGTTGAAATTTATTGGATGTTTGGATACAAAATCTGATTGGCTGATTCACGCGCAAATTGATATATAAAAAAAATTCAGTGCAACGAGTCATGTCATTATGACGATATTATGACGGAATGAATTTTATATATATAATAATAATTATTATTTTTTTAAATCAATTTTCAAAATTTATTTTTGAAAAATAAAGGAAAACAATGACTAAAAAAAAAAAAACAAGGAATGATGTATCTAAGAGTGCAGTAATATGAACACCCGAGGGTCACCACACTAATATGGCATATGGAATATGACATATGGCAAGTGCCGTATGCCATATGATTACCAAGTAAGGTTATCTTTACACAATTGATTTTAATATGTTTTTATATGTGAAGCAAAAATTTTTAAAAAATCTGTTACGACAAAAATTTAATTAGTGGCATATGGAAAATCTTTCCAAGAGTTACGACATGGTTCCAACATAGCCGTGTCGTAAATGTAAAAGAAAAACAAGAGACGACTCAAGTAATTTAAAAAAATTAAACATGTAAGTATTATTAAAACTGTTGCTTCGTTTGGTTCAAGCTCTAGTTATTATATATATATTATTTTTTTTAAAAAAACTATAATACCATTTAAATATTTATGAACTAAATTTTATTTTTATATACTTAGATGGTTCCAACATAGCCGTGTCGTAAACGTAAAAGAAGAACAAGAGATGAGTCAAGTAATTTAAAAAAATTAAATATGTAAGTATTATTAAAACTGTTGCTTCGTTGGTTCAAGTTCTAGTTGTTTATTATATATATATTATTTTTTTTAAAAAAAACTATAATACCATTTAAATATTTATGAACTAAATTTTATTTTTATATACACGTACTTAGAGGAGAAGTTGAAGAAAATAAGAACGAAAATGAGGATGGGAATGAGAATGGGAATGAGAATGAGGCAGAAGAAAAGAAGAAGATGATGACGATGACGATGGTGGTGATGATGGTGATGATGAGTTTTTAATAAATTCAATCATCCCTACAGATCCCACACCATAATAATAAATAGCAATAAATAATTAATGAATTAATTAATAAATTAAAATAACATTCTAACTTGGACAATTTGTGATTGATGTATTCAAAATATTGTGAGGTCGCGTCAGTTATAAATACATGATTTTAACTTTTCTGTAATTTCATTTTAATTCTAGATTTCACAATCTGTTTCCCTTTCTTTCCAAGATATCGCTCACTCCATACCAATTCTTTGCTGTATAAAGCAGTTCAATAAATTCGTTCTTTAAGTAATCAGTAACATGTGGCTATCCTCTTTCGTTTAATATTTTTATATTCGTATTTATATTTTTATTGCTTATTATTTATTTCCTATATACACTACCCGGAAAAAGTATTTGGACACCTATTTACATTAATTATCCAAAAACATACATAATACCCACACATAAAATTTATATCATTTTATAGCTTAGGTTTTGAAGAATATTCATGTAAAACTTTATTTTTTCAGCTTATGTGAAACTTTAATAAATAAAAAAATCCGAACTTCAATCGAAAATTTTTTGAA